>VUYV01000096.1:1904481-1960582 GCA_008711295.1 Anarhynchus alexandrinus | reverse complement strand
AGAAAAAAATCAGGAGCTGCTGATGGATAATTTGTGAAAAGTAGTATGTTGAATTCACTGGAAGCAGATTGAACCTCTGGATGTCATCTCTCAGCTTTGATCAGCTGAAAATGAAGTCCATTGTTACCCACCTTTTCTGGCACTGGAGCATAATTTTACTCTTCTGAATGATCCGTGTGTGGGTTGTTTCACAACATATCCTATTGCATGGCATAACCAGCAATGACTGACATTGGTAGACATTGCAAATCCCAACAGCCACCAGAGGAGATTAACTCAGGGAAATACTGTCAAGGATTCAAGAATTTTTTTTAATGTCTCCTAATCTGAGGAAAAAAAGCACTAATCCCCCAAAAGATTTCTCTGGCCCCAGTAATAGCCTCTTTTTGCCTTTAAGAGAGCAGCAGCATTTATGTTTTGGGCTCTTGTATCAGATTATGATATAGTAAAGAAGGAAGAGTTTNGGGAGCCAGGAAAAAAAAAAAAAAAGGAATTGCTACTCTGTCCATGGAGGAAACAAAGTGTGACTTCCTCCTCCTTGTTTTTTAGCAGAGAGGAATTTTTGGAGAACAGTTCATTGTGCATCAAGTTGTTGGGCTGGCGGCTCCTGCATTACTGTCACTCCAGTCAGTGTAGCAGAACATTGATTTCTGTACAGGGAGCTGAGTAGGGAAGGAAAAAAAAAAAAAAGCCAATATTCTATTAGACAAAGAAGAGGAGCGGTGGAGGAGCTGCAGCAAGCTTAGAGCCCAGTGGATTTGAGTGTGTGTGTGGGTGTGTTAAGGGAGGGGCAGATATTCATTGGCTTTCCTCTGAAGGCATAAAGAAACCCACATCTAGAGGAGAGGGAGAATGAGAGGCAGCAAAAAGAATAATAAAGGCGATATTAGACGGAAACAGTAAACAGTGATTGGCAGAGGAATGAAGAAAATGGAAAGCAGGAGGAGAAATAGGAAGGGAGTTTGGAACCTGTCAGTAGAAAAGAAATAACACTTCTTTTTTTAAAAAAAAAAGTTTAAAACTAAATTAGGGTTAGTTGGCAAATGCATCTAAAAGTAAGAACTTTTAAAATTCAGGATATTTATTTGCCCTATTTGGAATGAAGCACAGTGTTTTGTTTGCATTTCTCAGTATTAGCAAACCAAGCAACATCATGAAAAGATACAGATTTCTAACACTTGTATCAGAGACAGACAGACAGTTTTTAATTAAAAAAAAAAAACTCTCATCATACATAACTTCCAATTTCAGGATTTTCTCACATTACTAACTTTTTTTTCCCTGAACTACGCATACATTTCATTTCTACAATCCAGAAAAAGAGATCTGAAAGCAATTTTTTTCGAGATTTACAGGACTTGTCTTTGGCAGACTTAGACTCTCCAAACACACCAGTTAGTACTTCTGCATTTGCTCATCATTACTGCATCATCCTGCAGTAGAACTTTGTCTTAATAACTCAGCACGAGCATTTGTCTCGGTTGGGAAGGAAGCTGCTCCATCTCGTGCAGGCTGGCTGTAAGAAGAGCCTCTCCACCAGGTGGAAGTTCTCAGGACCAAGTGAATTCATTTGCACCTGCTTAAGGCTTTGCAAGCTGTGGAGCAGCTATGTCAGTGCTGCTTGCACTTATCAAATTTACATTCGAAGTAGCTAAATTGTTTTGAAAGTGCATCACAGTGTGAAGTCCTTTCCAGCTCCGCTTGCTGTTCAGAAACTTAAAGTAGAAAAATGTATTTGTGTCAATTGGCAAAGCGCAAAACAAGAAAAAATATTTCTCTAAATAAGACGTATGCAGTTATGGCAAAAAGGAAAAAAATACTGGGTATGCAGATACACATATAGATATACTTCTTAACTTTAAGGGTATTAGAAGATATGTTAATAGTGAAGCTAGAAGATACGTTTAATACTAGAGGATCTAGAAGTAGAAAAATGTGCGGGTAGGGCTGCATTCCAAGTCTGAACAGCACTATATTGGGTGTTCATCTCTGCTGGATTTCTCTGGTGCAGCACTTGCAGCACCTTGAAATCTCTAAAGGGAGCTGTTATAATCCAACTTGAATCCATCAGGTTAGGTGCCTAAATGTCTGACAACCAGGCAATGATATAAACTGCAGCTTTTTTATCCATGCAAATGAGTTTGTAACAGAGATTGCAGGAAAGTCTTGTCGGATTTGTTCTTTCCTGCAAAGGTGCTCAGGCATGCCCTAATGGATTTGTGCAAACTTTCCTCCTCGGTCACTTTGCCAGCCAAGAGGATAAGGGCAGCCACACTGGTTCCATCTATTCCCGTGTGCCCACCTGGTCTCTGGCACAGGCCAATAGCAGGTGCCAAGGAAAGTTGGTTAGAACACGTTTGATGCCGTACCAGCAAGCAGAGATATGTGACTCAGGTTCACCTTCAACCAAAATGTCAGCTTGCATGCATAAATTAATAAAATAAGATACTACATCTGTAGAACAAAACCTTCCAAGTCTGTAGGATACTACTCATGATGAGTACTAATTGGAATATCTTCAGGGAAATGGGGCTCTCCTGGAAGGGAGGTCTGGGATCCCCAGCAGGGCAGCACTCAGACCCCACAGCAGCCTCCAAGTGGAGCTGTCATGGTTTCCTTGCTGGTTAAGTGGAAGCCACTAATTATATTAAATGCAAGGCAGTGGACACTGTGAGGGATGGTGTACCTAGACACACACACATCAACAACAAAAAAGAAAAAAAAAAAGAAATAAAAGGGCTGTGAACAGAAAAATGAAATATCTAGGAGGTTCCATAGTGATATTTTAGCACTAATATTTCAGAATTCGAGGGTTCATCTGTTTCCAGTCTTGTCAAGACTCATGCACTAAGTGGCAGGGATTTGGAATTTGTTTGTATCTCAGCACCCAATGATAAGACTTTTTCTCACCTATTGGAGGCACAGTACCAACTTCTTCCTTCATACAGCAGGTCAGCCTAACGTGTGGCCTGTCAGCCAGGCGTGCCTACTGAATAACGTCAGGAGAGATACAGCCTCATAAAAATCTCTGTTAAATTGAAAATCCAACTTCTTATCAAAAAGAAAAAAAAATGACTTTTCTTTTTACTAGTCCTAACCACAATGTTTTATACTAGCTAAAGACGCACCTTCATTTACTCTGTTATTTTCGTCCCTCTATTTTTAGAGATTCCTATATCTCAAGCTCTTTTTCACCCATAGTGTCAGTTGATGACAGCTAGAACAGCATCTGCTCAACAGACAGGCCATATACTTCAGAGTCTAACTGAGGATTTAGGTGTCTAATATTGGAAATGTCAAACATAAGAATCTTTTTGCATGCCCTTGCTGCTAAATCCTGCATCGTATGCAAACTCTCAGCAATTTACAGCTCCCATCCTCAAAAACTGGAGCAATTTAGATGTAGAACTGTAAGCATTACAGAAGAATAAATCAAGTCTGTTAAATGCCAAGGGATCTCTGCTTCCACTGAAACAGCCAGGGATCATAGGAAGAGGAGCAGAGACAGGAGAAACCATCAACGCATAGGTAGCATGTCACAGATTATCATATAGCTCATACAGCTTTGACTCACCTTTCAGTCATATACAAGAAAAATATGTAAACTTGGGTTGTATTGAAAAGCTTCAGAAATTCCAGCTTATTCCCTGAAGAGATTTCTCTCACAGCATCTTGGGTTAGCCCCTGGATAGTTAACGTTAGCGGGTCCCAGTGCCCCAGAACAGAGGAGTGAAACATCTTGTTACACCAGATGTGAAATCCTTATGGGGTGTTTGCTGAAAGATGCTGCAGGAAAAGGAATTTTGGAGATCACCAAATTTCTCTGAAAAGGAAAACAACACACATGATGGAAAATGTTAACGGAGGACCAGGGATGAAACTATGAAGAGAAATAGCTCTCTGGATGACCCAGATTTAATTGAGCTTTACTGAACTTCACAGATTGTCAGAGGGCAATAAAATGCTTGTTAAAATACAAATGAATTGATTTTATAGCCGCTTCTACTTATCCATTAAACAAATCATTCTTCTCTCAGAATTCTGAGACCTTCTCAGATATTTAAGTGATTGACTTCATTATAGAAATGTATACCAACAAGCACAATTAGTGCCCGATTGCACCATCTTACTGTACTGATTATAGATTAATTCAGTAACATATTTTTATGTTAATAAGGGTGGTTTTGTTTGTTTGGGGTTTTTTTTATCATTATCTTTTAATATATCTTCATCTGTATTTCAGCAAAGATTGGTCAAAGCTGGAATGGCCTTAGTTCTGAAACACTTTTATATTAACTGAGATATTTCACCATTTATTTAATGTCTAGGTATGTGGCCAACAGCTTGAAATGTAGTTCCTATAATGGGAACCAGTATCCCCTCAGATCAACTGGCAGGTGATCTCAGCCTTGCTTCAGAATTTCCAGATATAATTACAGCAAATTTGCTAAGAATGAATACATGTCAGTTTAGTTTAATTCAGACATTTTAAGTCCTTAAATCCTGGAATGCATTTGCTCAGCATGCTTTCTCTACCCCATTATCCTGTTTAAACTGTTAAAAACCTTGGCCACTCTTATAGCATAAATCAACATGCCAAAAGGCTATTCAAATCAACTAAACCTATTGTTGAAATTCTATGTAACCTTTAGAGTGGTGAAGTCTTTTGTTCATTGATTTTTATAAGGAATAACACACAAATATTAAAAGTTTGTTCTCACACCATGTTCCTGGGAGAAGACAAAAACACTTCACATGCTCTTATATGTAATTTTATTTAAGGGAGACAAAAGAAATGAGCTTGACCTGGTAATTCCATTGCCTCTATTCAAATGAATGCCTGTGTTTACTGTGTTAATCTTTCTGTCTTCCTATAACAAAACCTGCAGTTCTGCTCTTCTGAGAATTTTGTTGTGGTTCGTATCCATTTTCTTGCTGAAAATATCAGCATAACTTCCCCTGATTCTGTCATGGTATCTAGAGGTATCCTGCAACATGATATCTAAGGGTAAAAAAAAAGATGCTATCAACAGCCTTTGGAAAACTTGCTGCTTGACCATTGTACTTCTTTGGTGTGCACTATGGGAATAAGCTATAAATTTGGCTTTCTAGCAGATGTTCCTGGTGAAAAAAAAGAGTACTAACTACTGCTATCTTTACAATTTAAAACACATTTTATTGGGCTTCCTGTCAAAGATATTTTTCATGTTTCTGGGATGTATGGCTTTGAATTAGGTATAAGAATACCTGTGTGGAATCCAAATCAGCTATGATTTGAGAATACCAAATTAACTAAAAATATGAGTACCATCCAGTTTTGAGACAATAAGCTAGACTATCTAGGTGGAGCAGGCAAATAATAGTACAGATGCAATAAAAATACCTGGTTAAAAGCTTTTCAGGACAAAAATTTTAACTTTGACTAATTCAACCTTGATACAAAAAAAAACCTGTTTGTTTTGGAGGAAATTCAATATAAAACATGTAAGATCTCAGTGAAAACGCTTTGGGCTTTGTTGAAAACTCCATGAGTTCCTTTTTTTTTTCTCTGAAAAGTTTATATTTTCCATGGAAAAATAAACTTGAAAATCTCTATAAAATGTAAACGTTGTCTCTCCCATAGAGCATAAAATGGGAAACACGCTAAGAAATATAGCTTTCTATGAAAAAGAGAAATATTTGTAACCTCAAAATTAAATTAAAGGTTTTAACAATGAAAAAGAAATATGCTTTTTTCTTCAACGTTTTTTCCCTCAGAAAACATGAATTTCATTAGCTGTCATCTGACGCCATAAAATATGACCTGAGAGCTAGCAGGATTAAATGCTTGGAATGCTTTCATGAGAAGAAAGAATCAACATTATTTATTTTTACAAAACTTCAAATTTTGCCATTGATGGCTCCTTAGCTTGTAGTTCTTTTTTATTTTCAAAACATTCCCACAAAAAGAAGGTTGACACCCATTTTCATTTTAAAGAAAACCATTAATAAATACCACTTGCTTTAAAGATTTGTTTTGTAACAAAGGGAAAGTAAAATGTGGAAGCACAATCTAGTTTCATTTTACTCTTTGGAAGAAATAAATCTCAGTGGAAACTTGAACTGTTTAAGAAAATATGGCAGTTCCAACCTGCCACTACTAATCCAGTATTTTGAATACTAGCAATCAGTTGATTGAAAAAGAACTGCATAGAAAATCTGAATTATTATTTATGCTCATAATAAATAACCAAACACTCTAAGATAGTACAGATCCCTTTCTTTTTTCTGCCCACCTCCTTGTTTGTCTCCACAGAAAAGCTGTAATCAGCTCTGCAAACAGTTTTTCAGCACCACCGTAATCGCGCTCCCTGGACTCCCTCCTGGAAGCTTATACTGGGACCTTCCCTGTCCCTTCCTCACTTCACACCTCTGGGAAACAAACAAAAAAACCATCACCAACAACAACAACAAACAAAAAACCAAACCAAACCAAACCAAAACAAACAAACAAACAAACAAAAAACCCCAACCAGGACGTTGTGGGGACTGACTTTCTTTTCACTGGGAAGACACCTCTTATTTCCAAGACAAAGGTTTGCGGGGCTTTTTATGACGTTTCACTGCAGGGGGCCATCAGCACTTCAAAACCAAGAAAGGAAGATGAGTTGGCATTGGATGACTTTAGGTTTGTATAGTGTCCTCAAGAGAGATACACTAGAGAAGATATTGTAGCCTGTTGTCTGAGCACTAGAATAATGGCCAGACTGGGACAAGAGATGACGTGGCTGGGCTTGATTCTGGAAAGGGCTGGACTGGGTGGCTGAGACTACAAGTATCAGGAGCTAAAATATCAGTAAGTTAGCAAAATGTTCAAAGAGCAGAGAGGTCAGCAAAGAGTTGTTTTGTACATTGCGGGGCACAGAGTGCTCTAAAATAGTCTACTGCCACTATTAACCACAAGAGTTACTTCATTGGAAGCTGCGGTATTGAGTTCTTGCTGAGGGATGTGTATGTACAGCTTGCAGTACTCTCTGTTTTGCTGAGGTTATTGAAAGCTTTGTGTCAGCCTTAAGCTCATTACCTTGTGATGCATGCTTATTGTATAAGTAATTAATAACATGGGCTAAGCCTACATGGGAGGAAGCTGCAAATCACTCCGCTTCAAATCACATGTACAACGTATGGTATATAAATGTCTCTTCAAAGGTGCATATAGCCCATGGAAACTCGTCCCTTTGGCTGTTTCTAACTGACCTGTGGGAAGAATTTAAATGCTTACAGTGTGTGAACAGTAGTGAGACTCTATGGCAGCATGAGATCCAGCATGCATTTGCTCCACTCTATTATTCCCTGCTGTGGATGGAAAACTAAACTTGGCGACACAGGTTCTAAATTCAGATTATTAGAGAGCAAGTATCCTCAATGTGCAGACCAACAGACCAGCCAAAATATAGCCATATAAGCCAATAGCCCTCAACTGCATACCTTTGCAGAGACTGTACTGGAAATTGTGTGAGTGTTCTTGAAAAGCAATCAGAGTGGGTAAGCCAGTGATGCCAGCAGATGTGCTCAGTTATAACTACAAGGCTCTGGATTAGTTGAAAAGAAGCCAAAAGATAGGAAAAAAATGTGTTATTACTAAAAAAATTAAGATATTTATTTTTTCCCTGTCACAGAGCACATTTTCTTCACACTACCAGTGTCTAAACTTTCAGAGAATATGTTATTTTGATTTCCAATATTGCAATGCTAAGACCATTTCATTTGCCTGTTCACTTTTAATACACGGTCGCCTCCTACCGCTGCACGTATCCTGAACACCTACATACTGGGTGGAGAGAAAAAAACCTGCCTCAGTTATGTCTGCTGACTGATCTGAGATTGCCTTGCTCCTTTTTGGAACACTCCTGCAATGCCAAACAGCCGAATAGTGGTACCAGAAGCACAGGTTCATGGTTGCCTTTCATGCATCTTACCCTGCTTGGGAGCAGTGGGGTGGATCTTCTTCTGGGGATGGTCTGATAAGAGTCCTAACAGAAGGAAAAAACAGTTTATTCACAGAAGAAAAATCTTCTCTAAATCACAGCAGAAATAGGTGCTTTGAAGAAACAAATAGTGCAAAAATTGTGTTCTAATTTCTACTTGATTAAAGAACAGTAATTCTTCTGAGTATTTAAACCAGTATATTGGGTGGAAATTTTACAGTTCTTTTCTAGAGTCCTGTCATGTTTCTGCTAGCAATTCTTGTTTCTTTGCATACACACTAGCATAATCAAATAGTCTGGGGACTTTGAAGTTCTCACTTCAGGTTATTTTCTCAGGAAGTCAACCTGTTGTTTCATGTTTAATTCCTTATGCAAAACTAGTGATAATAATAAAACTCTGTGTCTCATAAACATGAATTTATGTTTTCAACACTTCACTGAATAAGAGAATATTCCATTTTAGAAGTGAAATTAAGAACTACAAGTTCATTTTTTTAATGCAAATATGTATTGCTTCATTCAGTACTGCAACTCCAGTAAGTCCTTAAGGTCTTAAGGAGTATTTTAATGTTTAAAAATGAAGACTGATGTCTAATGAGATTTCAAAAGTCTCCCCAAAATCAAGGGTAATTAGGAACAGAGAGCGATGCTACCAGAAAGAATTTATGGTTTAAAATTCCCAATGGTCAGAAATCTTGTGCCAAAAGATTTACATAACCAAGACCTGTTTCCAGATTTAAAGCTTGAGAGGCACACTGAAAGTTTATGATTGTGTGCCTACAGAAATGCAGGTGTGGACCTCCCTGCCATATGGACTTCTATCTCTGATAAAAGGAACCCTTCCTCCTTCCCTGTACGCCTTCATTTGATCCCTAAGCAACTGATAGATATTGGTAATAAAACAAATATCTATACATATATATGTGTGTGTCTTGTTTTGATCCACTAGGATCCTTTTCAACCAACCACTGGCTGTATAACAACTGCAGATTTAAGAGAAGAATAACTTGCTCAAATGATGTGCTCTTCTGCTTCCCACAAACCACAAAATTTAATTCAATTAGTGCTATATTAACTGCCAGTTACAGTTTGGGCAGTCATAAATGCTTCATTCAGTTGTGAAGCTCAAGATGCAAAAGTTATGGAGAAGACAGGCAGTACACACAATCTACTCTAAATCATATCCGATGTACCTTAAGAAAAGTAGCCTTTGCATTTCTGTGAAGATACAAATCTGTATCTCTGTTTTCACTTTTTACTTTAAGACAACTTTAAACTGTCCTAAATTAAAACAGTTATTACAGGGTGTCTCACGCACCCTCATCCCCAGCCTTGTAAATTAGAATAGCAGGGATTGCCCTGTTTCCAGTGGCACACTGAGGATTTTGCTGCAAAGAAATTTAACTGGGCTGTTATACAGCTAACTAATACTTTACCCCAGCCTAAACGAATGTATTTTGGTGCAATTGTTATTTTAACAAAAATGGGGTTCATCTCAACTGTCTAAAAGGTTAATTGTCTCATATAGCCCTGTACATAGGAGTTTTGACTATTTGCCATTTTGTCTATTCATATAGTATTAGGGCAAATTCTTTTCATGATGAAGTGGAAATGAAGAAAAAAATAAGACCAGAAAAAAATAAGCTCAGCAGGAAAGATACTCAGTGTGGCAGCAGGTTAATTTCTATTGGCGAATGTAGAAGAGGCTCCTCTCTTTGAATTTCCCATTAGCCTACTGGATTACATTTGCAGCCTTCTTCAGGGAGTCACGGTAGAGTTCTTATTTTCTTATACTTGAGAAAAAGCTTTTTGAAATCACTACTACTTTTGAATCTTTTTTGGATAAGATTTAATGCCTTTGAAGAAATACCAATAACTAACTCATCTGGTTTGTCTAAATAATCGTGGAAAATATATTCATGAGGTTGTTGGAGGTTGTAAACATGAGGTGCAGACAGTGCAGTAAGTCTCTGTGCAGCCACATTCATTCAGATACAGTTCGAGCCCCTGTCCTGCCTTCTGCCTTCCTTCTCCCTTC
This sequence comes from Anarhynchus alexandrinus, assembly GCA_008711295.1. Classification (NCBI taxonomy): domain Eukaryota; kingdom Metazoa; phylum Chordata; class Aves; order Charadriiformes; family Charadriidae; genus Anarhynchus; species Anarhynchus alexandrinus. The sequence continues at coordinate 1,950,577 of VUYV01000096.1, read as the reverse complement.
TCTGCTTGTAGGCACATGCAGAGAGCAGGACCGTGCTCCAGCTTCCCCATTCTGCTCTTGGTGAAAATGCTGTGAACCTCCACTGGACCTACGGTGTGCTACAATATCATTACTGAGAGGTATTGAAGCCAACTGCAGGAGAATCAATTCCCTCAAGACAAAGGTATAGACAGCGTAGAGACAGACTGCTTGTCCTGAAGTTAGGCATGTTGCAATCAGCCTAAGCAGGACCGGGCAGCCTGGGGAGGGAGCGGTGGAAGGAAACTATGCTCTCGGCATCCCCACGTCTTTCTGACTCTTGACAAGCACAGTAATGTTTTAAGGCTGTTGTTAGCTTCTAAAGGTTAGAGAAGATTTGAGGATTACCTCACAAAAGAATAAGGTCGTGGAACAAAGTGCTGTAACACTTTTCATGAGCCAGACCTACACGTCTTTCGACAACACGTTCTTCGCTGAAAGCTATTTTTTTTAATCTTTGTCTATATCTTTTGGTTTGTAATAGAATATTTTAACATTAAGAGTTGTTCAATTAAAAAAATCAGTTTTATTTAAAAACAAATAGGCTGTGGCTTCCAAAAATATTTTTCTCATATCTGTGTTTGTTTTTTTTTTTAAATCCAGGGGGAGAAAAAGCCATGTAACATATATGATATTTTCACAAAGTCATATTTAAAATCTTATTTCCACTTTTGTTTTATCGCTTCCGTACAGCATATCAGCTTCCCATGTCCAGGCAAAAATCTTCTACCCCTAATGAACTTTACTCTTCATGAGTTTTTCACACCATATTTACAGTTAAACTACACTTTGCAGTTTGATGGAGGTCTGGGTAATTTTCTAGAAGTTTGCCTTATAACCCTTTTCTACATTGTCTGCCAGACCATAATTCTAATCAAGTTTTATGTTCCTAAGGAGTGGACTTAAACAAGTCACATCTCTATTAATACACAGTCTTTTAACTCTGAATCACCCTGGCATTAATTTGAGGTGATAGTCCCTCTGAAAGAAGATTAAGAAAGGATATTTCTAGAGATAAAAATTGCTGCCCCATGTGCTCCAGTAAACGAGAGGAAAACTGTGACTGCCAACCAGGGAAAGGACTCAGACTTTAAGCTTCATTTCAGAATTACCTAGTACAAAATATGCATTTGAGTGATTACTGGCACTGAATGCCTCATCATCAGTAATGCTGTAACATGTGGCTGTATCCGTATACAGTACACCGCTGCTTACAATGTGTATTCTGATCATATTCCCTGGTTTAAGTGCTCCCATGCTTTACAAAGTCAGAAGTCTCAGTTTTGTAATAGATACTGTTCCTCACTAGCTTTTCATTTCGTTTGCAAACCATTTATTTTGCTCTTTATTATTACTAGAACAAATATATGTACATGTATTTTTCCCCAGTGATGACCTCAGTACTAGAGGGTACAAAGAAAAAAACCCTATCCAATTGACTTTATAAGTTTTCTATAATGCCATTTTCAATCTGGAGTTTTCACTGAGATGGTGGTCCTGTTCTCTTGGGCACTCTACAAATTCAGAGTAAGATCCCAGAACTTCTCCAGGATACAGTTTGAATAATTCAGTATTATCCCTTTTGAAATAACTTACTTCTTAGCTGGTTTTGAGTTCAGTGAGAGTTTATAAATCTCTGTGTTTCTGCAAACTGTTTTATCTTCCAGAACATAGAACCTGTTTGTTAAGTATAAAAAGTGCAAGTTTAGCTCTACTGTTTATTAAAAATATTCATGTCAAACTCAGAATTTTTACACAATAGCTAAACCCCAGATATGTTCCCAGAACCATACGTGATGCCTACACAGCAGTAGCAGTGAGGCTATAACATCTAACGAGATAATGGACTATCAGGATTAATGAGGTTGATTTATTCTTCATTCTTTCTTTGACTAGATCCTCTAAGGGCTAGATCTTTCCTTTCCCCGATGCTCTTCCTTATTGATATTTTTAGAGTCCGTAACAACAGCTGGCATTGGAATGCCTCATGCACTGGATCTCAGTTTCTTACCTGCTACACGGCCATACGCCTTTTCCAGTTCACAGTTATATGCAAGGTAGAGGAGTACTGAGTGCAGGGCTCAGGCTGATAGATGAGTCGGCTCTCTCATGTGGCCAGATGTGCACTAATTCTATGGAGAGATACAGGCTTCACACCACAGCAATCTTCTCTGTGATCTGACCCACAGATGTATCTCATCCTCCCATATGTCCATATCCAGGAGACAGCAGGCAGCAGAAACTTAAGTTTGGGTCCTGTAGAATACCCATACACTCTGCAATCTATTCTCCACCCCTCAAGCCAGCGATGTGTGACATTATACATTTTGCTGGCTGGCCCTGGCTATCCAGCATGTCATGAACTGACAGCCTCTGCTATGAACCTGGAGAGGTGCTGCCAGACCATCAAAGCTTCGAGCCCATGCGCACACCACAACCCAGTCAGCACACTAGTAAGGCGATGTCCATCCACACAAAACAGCAGAAGAGGGGTAACTGCTGGCCTCATCTTTTTGTTCATTAATTCCCTGGTTACATACAATGCTTAGGCACAACATAAAAGACCACAGCTAAAATACTCCTCTTCTACCTGCAGTAATTTGAACGATAATTTCTCAGTTCCTAGAAAAGAGTCTTAATTATTTTGAGTAACGCTGTTCTAGAAAAGGAATTTCTAAACCTTTGCATGGGATCACCAATTTCTTTTGCACAGAATAACTCACTATTGACTGAACAAAACAAAGAATGTGTAGGCTAACAGCATGCACAGCTGCGATGTAGGAAAACTTAGGTTTCAAACCTTGCTTCAAAGAGTATTGAAGTATTTTATGTAATTAATGTTTTGAAGCAGAGTGTGGAATTCAGGTCCCTCTTGCCCTTACTTGGTCAGACTACAGCAACATGACCTCTCCATATTATCTTGTAAAGTGAAAGGTATCAGGTTTCTCGAGCTCTGAGAGGTATCCTGCACATCTGTGGGACTTGTTTCTCCTTCCCACGGCTTATGCAGTTCCTTCTCTTCCACTCACTTTATCTAGTCAGTTCTTGATTTTTCATGGGAAGGGCATAGAGCTTAACAATCAAATTAGCTGAGAGCACGCACACATACATACATCTCAAGCCGTACCTGTGCAAGCCATCCTGCCTTTGGATGCAGTACACCTGCATTTACGGGGCACTTAGTCCATCACTAGCCCAAACTAACAGACCCTTATAATCAACTGACCCTTCAAAAAAGTTATGTTTTGTATTACTGTGTTTTGTTCCAACCCTCCATTATCCTGGGTAGTTAAAATTAAGTGTATTGGGTGGTAAGTGATGGACGCATATCACTGGTCTGAGCTATGTAACTGTATCTTTAAAGATACACTGAAAGGCAGGACTTTGATTTTCCATTTCCATTTTATTGTTGGTTTCTGTAACACTTTTAATGTCATTTAAAATAATAGCAAGTTAATGAGCTGTTAGGCTTATACAGTGATTTTACAATACTGAGAATGTTTCCCTCGCAGAAGTATATGGAAAATGACCCACTGGAGCGTGACATAACCTTTGGAACAGTTACGACCTGCTGCATATTTGTGGTGATTTTCATTTTTATAAATATTTAGAGAAATTTAAAATAACCTGGTAGACAAATATCTTCTCTGAAACAATTATGTCTTGCTTTCTAAGGATCTATTTAAACTTGTTCCAGGCTACCAGTTGACACTTTTTTAAAATATAGTTTCTTTCATGCCGTGATATGAATTTTTGGCATAGGTCTCTGGAATCAAGGCTAATTCTTATTCAACTGACTCTGTAAGAAATAAATAAAAAAATAAATATTATATTCTGTGTGTGTATGTATATTTCTTGTGAGACAGACACAAGATGTGAGACAGACAAATACTTTTTTTTTAATTGAGACTTATCTTCTCTGTCATCATGTTTCATTGCTACAACCCATGCAGGAGAACCTTCTTAGTGAAAAATTATTTCATTTTTTTTATATGACCAGTTTTAGTCCAGTTTCTCAAGTTATGTGGCAACAACAAATCAGAACTTGGTTTATACTCTTCCCAGAGATCTTCTTTCGTCTTTTTACCTGTTATTGCCTCTGATATCATTGGCATTGCACAGATCAGTTGATTAGTTTCTTTTAAATGTGAAAATCTGAGATATAACTTTCTAATTTAATTATTCTTACTGTCCTCCGGCCATCTTTTATTTTGTGTTTTGTCAGTCCAGTCTTATGCATTGCTTTGAAGGCATCACTAGATTTTATTATCACTGCAGACAGTCTTGCCTGTAATTTCTAACTGTGGAATCAATGGTACAGAAGAGCAGATTTACCTTCAGCTCGTTTTTCTAACATTTCCCAGTAACTATATGTTAACTAGAGATAAAATTATTTTGAGGCAACATGTGGCCCTTTGTGCACGTCAAATATCTGAACTGATAGAGCTGAGCCTTCAGGTCTGCTGCCTTTTTCTTTTCAGACACATTATTATTTCAGTCTTTCTAAACCTGAAGTAACTTTCCTTACTGTCTGCACAACTTCATTCCCAGCTGCATTGCTGTGAGGCAGCAGGCTGCTGAGGCGGTAGAATTTGCCTATAGATTTAAATGTATCATTGTTAATGCATACCAGCTCAACACGTTTTCCACAGGGGAAAGGTGAAATGCAATCTCTGTTTTCTTCATGCTGATTTTCTGGCTGAAGCATAATCAAAACCGTCAGTAGTAATGTGCTGTTCTTCTTCTGATACACTTGCATCCAACGTGCATTCAGGTTGTCAAAGACAAGGCAGGGACTACTTGCTGTGTGGCCTGAGATTTAAAACAAAGTCTAGGCAGATTGAGAGTTCTGCCATTCAAATTATACTGAATGAGAATGAGTTTATACATATTGTACAACACCCCAGTCTTAAACTGCCAAGAATCACATATATTGCATTATCTGACAAAAATAAAAAGTGAAGGAACAATGAAGTATGCAGAAAATCCAACCTTTAAGAACTTAATTTCAGGTCTTTAATATAATCTTGCCTTTTTTATTATTTTGTGTGCTATAAACAATTAAATTGCACAAAAATTCACAAAGTATTGTCAAGAAGAAAATAATTTTGATAGTATTTTTAAAAGTGAGAAAATTCTCATAAATTGTCTTGTTTTGATTCAGAAAATGTGACCATTTTCTTACTGTTTTAACTGAATGTTTGTTTTAATGAATATATTAATGATGTAAATCTTGTTTTTAACACATTTTGAAAAGTACCTAACCAACAGTTAAAATCACTTGAGAATTTGCCAGTCAGAAGATAAAACTCAGTAAGAGGTAAAATCATTAGGATCCTTTTGAAAAACTGTCCAAATTAATATGAGATATTTGTTGTTAGCAAAAATAAACACCAAAACCTGCAACCTAGAAAAAAAAATCCAGTTTACCGATACAATAGATACCCCATCCATCTCAGTGAGTCTCTATTAAACTGTCTTTGAAAGAGGTAAGTATGGTTATATGTATTGAACATTTTTCTTCCCCAAATCAGAGCTTAAGTGTACTGGAAAATGTTCCATGTTATCTTCTACATTCTTTTATTTTTATGAATCCATTCTTTGCTGCCTATATAAGGACAGAATTATTTAAACAATCTGTTATTCAGAAAATTAGAANGATAAAACTCAGTAAGAGGTAAAATCATTAAGATCCTTTCAAAAAACAGTCCAAATTAATAAGAGATGGACATTCTTGCAGTGATATTATTTAAACAGTAGAATGCCTATTTCCAAAATAACGGCGGATAGGGTTTGCCGTCTGAGCCACAATGTATGTTGCTCTCTTGAAATTGAGGTCTCCTTCCATTCTCCTTTCTTCTTTTGAAGAACTGAGCCTTAGTATTCTGAATGTTCATCATAAACTTTTGAGAAAAGAGCCTTTAATAGCCATGTTGAGTCAACAATTCATCTTCTACACATAAATGAAGCTTTTCTTCACTTGAAACTACTTACAGAATGCCTTTTCCACTGGGCAGGATATTTGGAGTAAACACAAAGCAAATGTTCCGCAGCTAGAGATACCTCAAAGCTAGGACTGATGCAATGAAAATAAAATTTTCTGGTTTCTCAGAAGAGGAACTAGAACATTATATGAAGAGCCTGGGCCCTCCAGGTGCCAATGGGATGATATAATCTTTATAAAATATCCTTTTAACAACTTTTGAAGAAGCGTCTGAAAAGGATTACTCATTTATAGAGAAACCCCTCTTTTATATAAATGTTGACATAGCCATTCTTGTACTGTCAGGGAGACGCTGCCCCATTTGTCACTTGATAGTTCATTGCAGAAAGAAGGCGGCACATGAATTTGTTTGTTAAGAGAGAGCCTGTTGGGGTGTGCTGGTAGCTAGAGAGCTTTTTATGTTAGAGTGAAATATAATAGAGCGATCACTTATACGGATAAAAAATTACTTTCCAAGAGTCATTTCCCATAGGTGTTGGTACACTTGTTCCCATTCATACTGAGCAGTGTGAATGATCAGTTCAAAGGACAAGAATTAAAATATGTTCTTTGGGGTTTTTCCACTGTGCCGCTTGATAGAAAAGACATTCACGCCCTTCTGCGCTGCCACTCAGCAGCACATAAAGAATGTTACCGCTTGTGTAAGTGTCAATTAGAGATAATTACAACCTCAGTGACCTGTCTTGCCACTAAAACACTTAGCAGACTTTATTCTGTCTTTACAACATGGAGATTGAGGGCACAATCCTGATCCCAGTGACACCGTTACAAATCAGGAGACGCTGCACTCAAGCCAGCCGAGTTACACCCTCATAAATATGATGTAAGGCAGGAAAGGAAATCAGATCTTTTGCTTACATGTTGGCTCTGATTTTACAAATCTTTTAGTTTTGTATCTTACAATGATAACTAGAGATAAGACAGCCAATTGATGTAATGGGATTCCATTGTTCTTCAAGCCAGACAATGGGAGGAAACTAACAGGAGACAATCCTGTGGGAAATACTTGTAATTTCCAAGCATAAGATCTTTAAACAAATACATCTACTTCTGTCATCTGAGGTTGTCCTGAGCTCTGGCTCATACTTGAGCTTTCAGCAGTTCACAGTGCAACATATCCTGTTGTTCCATGGCCTCAGGAACCAGGACTTTCTATAAAAGCAACAACTTAAATTTTCACTTAGTTTGGGTCCTGTACTTCAGTGAAAGATTTCAGTACCCAATTCAGACATCTACGATCAAAAATGTGTCCTAGTTTCTTTTTTTTTATTCTCTGCAAGTCTGTCACAGATTTCTAATTCTCCCTTCCAATGCCTCCTGGTTTAAAATTTTCTATGCAGCAGGCAGTCCTTTCCCCAAATCGGCGAGCAACCACGTTTGCTGCCATTCTTAATTTCAGGCAGTTCATTTGGTATTTCTTTGCTTGAAACCCAGCGGATGTTTTTTTCACTATAAATTAAACCAAGTGAATTCCCCAGCAGGTATGGTATAGTTCCTGTGAATGCTAACTGCCTGCCCTTGTTAGCACGCCCATTACATTAACCACTGCATTTTTTCCTATTTGCATTTCACACAGGAAAAACTTGCTTAACTGGAAATATAACGCACAGATTATTTTAGAGAAGCAGTTTGGGCTTCCTTTGCCATTTAACATACATATTGGTGAAAATTGCCCTTGTATTCCTAAAAAATAAATAAAATAAAGTGAAGGACATTACCAGGTTCACGCAGTCTTTCATATGTATTAGCACCTTCCTCCACCAGCGTTTGCTATTATGTTTTGCAAATCAGTAGGTAAGGGCACCTAATTTACACGGTTGTGTCACATAAGCGTGCAGGTATCTCTGGCAAATGGCTCTGAGCATTTTCACACTTCCATTGATTTCACTTTTCTGCAAGCCCAAGCTCTAGGTAATGAAAAGGCCCCAGGACTAGAAGGCACCGTCCAGGGCTGCCAAAGATTCGTTGTGTAATGTTGTCTGGTTTTAGAATTAGTAATGGAGCAGTGTCCACTGATAGCTAAAGGCTACGAACTGGAGATCCTCAGTTCTTGGATTTTTTATATGCCTCTGAATCTCCCTTGTGGTTTTGGTTATGCCATTTTAAGATCTGATTGCCTAGTTTCGTGCCATCCAGGAGCCTTTCTGTGCTCGGCTTTATATTCCTGCGACCTCATTTTCACACGTTGTAACTGACTTCCCGCTGACTTTGATCTGAGTTACAGGCCATTAGTACCACAGAAAACCAGGAACCGGGCGTTTAGAAATGCACACTGCGAGCAACGTTTCTGGAGTCAGTGGACATTCAGCTATTATTAACTTTCCTGAGCTCCTGCAACAGTTTCTTTAGGTAAAAGAAGGATACGGTCTACTTCATATGAATATTACACAGATTAATTAATGTTGTAGGCACTTGGAAGATTATAAGGACTCATTTATGGCTATCAGTGTCACTATACCCGTGTAGTAACAACAAAGTGATTTAAAACCAATTTATAAAACATTCCCTTGCAAAGTGCAGCAGACATCCGGTTCAAGTACCCTTCAGACACACCATCATAGCTTGATGCTCAACATTTTCAGCATCAAAGAAAGCCACATTTTAATACTTTAGCCCTCTTATAGAAATATTTATATTTATGAGTAAAAGGTGAAAATGAGGGTTTTTTTTATGGTAATGGACACTTCTTGATGCTGAATGGGCAACCTGTATAGTCGTATAGGTGACAGGAACATAAAAGACAATAAAGCCAGGCATGCCTGCTGTTAAAAGAGTGTGGCTATGGTTTTCTGAAGTGAGGCAGCCAGGATTCATATTAAATCTGCATTTTAAGCCCAGGGTTTCTGGTTCTCTTCCTAATTCTGACATTGAATTGTTCTGTGGCTATGCACTCAGCTTTCTGCATGTCTGTTTCAGCTCCTTAACTGCTCTCAGGAGTTAGTCACTAAAATGTAACTCACTACATCTGCAAAACACTTTTGGGATATTTCAGTGAAAGACATCTGAGAAAGACATAAAATTACTACGAAGTATCACACACATCGTCTACATGACACTAAGCCGAAACTCTAAAATTTTGGCTGAGACTTCAGTCAGAGCATCAAATTTTCCTACAGAAATATTGTAGGAGGAGGGTCACAGATGACGAATTCAGAAAAGCAACTAAAAAGAAAAAATAATTTAAAAATTGTATTTTAATGTTGTTTCCCTGGTCAGCAGTGACTATCATGTTTTTTCCTAATTCCTCTCCTTCCATTATTCCTTTCCCATTTTTTCATTTCAAGTTACCTCTACTAAATAATATCAATATGCAATATGAATTTCAGCTTACATTAATATATGAGAAGACATGTCTTTGCCATTGGGTAGGTCTGAACAAAGAGTCCCTGAACATGGTGAACAGTGTTTGTCACATTCAACTGCATTTTACAGCCTCTCAGTTAACAACATATAACCCTGTTCTAGCAGTATTTATATACTTTTTGTTGAAATTACAGAAAAAAAATGTAGCTGCCTGAGCAAGCATGCTGGAGAAAAAGAATAAATACCATCGTGGATGAAAGTAGTCGATAAGAAAAAAAAAAACTTCAATCATCTCAAAGAAAGCAGGATCCTTTTCTTCCCAAAATTATAGTACTTTGATAATTTGGCAGGTTGACTTCAGTGACACACACACTGACTGCATATACTTGCACTAGAAGATGCAAATTGTCCTAAAAGTAGTGGGCAGCTGTCAGGTGAAGTCATGGGAAAAGTGGTAATCATACAGATTTCCTTCAGAGGAAGGGTACACTGGACATTAAAAAAGACTCTGATTAAATAAAAGTATGTATGGGAGCTTATCATAGGAACCTTGTAAAGAGCTGGCAGTTCTTGAGTAGAGAGGGACTGGCCCTGCCCCGGCCAAAATTCCAAGAGTTGATACTTATTTCTTAGTTGCTTTTGTTTATTATTTTATCAGCTTGTAAATAATCTCTTTTAAGAGTGCTCAGACAGATCTAGAACACGCGAGTACATAGCAACTAATTTGGTTAAAGAAACAACTGCAATATTAATTTTAAACTTAAACTGAAGCTGTTTTTTCAGTCACCACTGTTTAAATGATTTTAAAATAAATTTTCCCTAATTTTATTCCTTCACCTGCCGGTTTTGGATAACAACAAGCAAAATACTAAGGTAAAGAATACTCCTTTGCAGTTTCCAGCCCTCTTAACACCAGAAAGGAGAAAAAAGGCTGATATTTATATAGGAATTTCCAGAGATCTCAGTATGATGAACAAGCTCTAACGGTAATGATTGCTAACACTTAAAAACCAAGACATAAACAAACAAAAGATTTAAGAACCCTCAACAACAAAAAGAAAGTGCTCATTAGGGAAGCCATTATAAAATGGTTTGTCCACGATTGTTGCAGTTCACAGCTGCACCTTTTAAAAGGCTAGTTATCTTTAATTCTCTCCCTGCTTTCTAAGGCACGCTGTCTGAGGTCTCTGTAAATAGGCAGCCCTTCACTGGATGCAAATTAACAGGTTATAGCTGGTGTCAGAGAAGCTTATATAGTTAAGTACTGCTTCATATCAAAGAGCTACTTTTCTGGGTGCTGAAATGAAGGCATCAAGAATTAAATTAAGGTTTTACACAGAATGCAATAGCAGAGAAGATGAAGAAGAAAACTGAAAACAAGACCAGTGTTGCGAACAGTGCAAACACTTAAGATCCAAAATGGTTGCCAAAATTGCTGCAGAACTTTTAATAAGTATAAATTTAGCCGTCTTGTTAAATCAAGGGTATTAGAAGCATGGTTTCTAACTTGAACAGTTTCAAAAAGCATATACAGTTTACTCATTTGGGACCATGTGATTTCGGCTCAATCCTTGATACAACTTTATCTAATCCACTTTGTTCCTTTTACTTTGATATTGGATACCACAAAAAAAAAAATTCAGACTAAGTGCCGTTTCAAAATCTCATAAAACAGAACTGTGACCATCTGTGATTATTCTCAGGGAATCACCATGGCTCATTCTTGCAGTATCAAGATATTTCTTTCAAGGTCTTCTACAGTAAGTTCACCATACATGCCAACTTGAACACAAAAAATTGTTCTGAAATTTTGAGAGAAAATAAGTTTATAATATGGCCACTTTTCAGCTTAAAATTCTCAATAACTTACTCTTCTCAAACAATCCCTCAAGAGAGGTGTTTTAAAAGCAGGGATTTTATTGTTGCTGTTGTTATTATTATTATAATAAAACATTATTATTATTCAAACAATAATAATATGTTTGAGTTGTAGAGAGGCATAGAGAATGAAACCAAATAGCTGCATTAATTGACAATGGAATTGTGAGCTTTAACTGATGAAAAAGACATTTTTATTTTTGTTTTGGTGATTTATCAGAAAATTCTGTGTATGGAAGAATTTTCTTTTATTGTAATAGTTTTGGGACATTAGGAAAAGGGCAGATTTATGTCCTGGAGGTCCTCCTTTCTGAAGCTCATTTCTACCTCTTTCAGTTAGGCTACTAATTCTCTCAATTGTCTGTAGCTGAGATACCACGTAAAACTTTTATGCAAATTTCTTCTGCTCACATTTATTACTTGTGAATTTAGCAGTGATAGACAGCTTTGAATGTAATACTACCTTAGAAAATGAAGTTTCTCTTCTGCCTTAAAAAAAAATAAGTAGGACTGTCATTTAAGATTATTAAGAACAATAGACAATCAGGGTGTATAGGGAAATAATCTCATTAGAAACAAAATGTTGTTTAACCTAAAAGAAGCAATCATGTAGACAAATTTTCCTGAAATGCTGGCAATCTTTTAGAGTTAGCATCGGGGTAAATCCTTTCAAACACTGGCTAAATACTTTCAAACATATTAGCTATTTGAAGGAATTCATCATTTACTCGGCCAAACTTTGCTTACAACCTCAGGTTGCTGTGGATGATAAAAGTCATATTGAATCTGATGGGCAGAAGAATAGTGGAAGATTAGGCAGCATAGCATGAAACTAAGCTGGGTTTGGTTGAGACAAAGATCCTCCAAACTGACATACTTTAAATTTTTCATTTCTTTGACTGACTATCAGTGTGTGGGGCCTTCTGAGAATTTTGTCACTTAACAGCACAGGGGCAGGTGGCAAACCAAAGAGGGATACATTGCAGTCTAGAGAAAGTGACTAGTTAGAAAGAGGTTGGTTCAACCATGCAAATCCTCTGAATTTAAGAGTACTGACCTTAGCAAAGCCGATAATCAAGGACATAACAACAATGAAGTGAGATAAAAATTAGAAGGGTAAAAATTGATGTTGAAGAAAAAAATTAAAGAGTTCTAAAACCAATACCCAGAAGCCATGAAAATAAATTTGGAAGAAGACAACTGCAATAGAATCAACAGATCGTCTAAATCCCCACAAAGCAGTGAGGGAAGATAAGAATACTGCTGAGAAGTTAAATGACTTTTTGCATTAAATTTCACTTAAGAATTTTTTGAAGATTACTATGAAACCTGCTGTTTTCTGATGTTACAAAAAGTTTCCTGTAACTTCATGCATAACAAACAAGATGTATGAAACTTCAAAACTCCAAACCCACAATTCGTTTCCTATAAATATTTGCTATTCCATAGAAACAGGGGGGAAAAGAAGCAGTGCCTCATGTATTTAAAGAAATGGAACTGGAGATCATGAAGGTTTTTGTCTATTTTTAGAAGCTTGTCTGAAGTGGATGATTAAAAATATAAGAAATAGTGAGAAATTTCACAATATAAAAGTTCCCTGATTGTCATATTTTAAAAGGAAAAACAAAGCTTCATAAGTCAATCACATGCTAAAAAAGTAAAAAACTATAATTTCTTTAGACTTTTAGAAGTTCTGATTCCTCAGGAAAGGAAATAAAATTATTTCTCATATGTATAGGACAAGGTAAGATCAAAAAGCACCTAGCAGGAAAAAAAAGATGGTAGTTTAGGATAATCAGGCTACCTTCATTATGGAAAAAATATATAAAATGTTTGACTGAACATTCTCATTCCGGTTTCACTTATTCTTACTAGTGAACTGGAAGGGAGGGCAATAAAACTGAAATCTGAAAAGTAAAAGAAAAAAATTCTGTTATTCAGGTATGAGGAGGACCGTGAAGAATTTCAGAGGGAGAAAATGAACTAGATGAACGAGTAGCACGACAGCAAAATTTATCAATGCTGATCATGCTGGAGGGAGCTACCTGAAAAATGCAGTGCACAATGCAGCCTTCTAAATTAACCATATCTAAATTAACCAATGGAACACTAACCATCCTACAGGTTTCTTAGCAGAGGTCATTGTCAATGTCCTACTGCAATCATACAAAGTAATATGTTACACTGCAATATGTTACAACAACGTGAATGATGATGGAATGGACAATATAACACCTTTATTTAAATCAATAGCCTTTCCCAGGATACTATCTGTAACAAAAGTATATTTTAAAAGAGGATATGACAAGCATGATGAAAGCAAAGTAAAAAGTCAGTTCTAAAGATTGGAAAGATCGGTAGAGTTGCATTCAAAAGCAGATGAATAGTAGAAGGAATCAACATAAAATAACAAATAGGTGTAGATGCGTATGTCATAAATAGTAATGTTAAACAGAAAATCTCTGTTTTTTCTGATATAATTCAAGAATAAAGAGGCACTCAGTTTCTAAGTGAAGGAATCTGAATTTGAAAAAGTAAACACTTCTTCATAAACTGTAAGCAAAACCATAAAATGCTTTGCCAATGAAAAATCGACAACTCAACAAAAATTTAAAAAATATAGGAAATATGTGCTAATCAAGACTACTTAATGTTGTTAGCAATTTTTAAAGGGATATTTATTGTTTCCTTCATGTTTTAATTCAGACTGTAATTCTTAGAGATCAATAAGAATAGGAGGTTCTGAGGTAGATTAGTAGATTAGTATACCACAGAGGTATTTTAAATTTCTCAGAAGTGTCTTGAGCCAGCCACACCTGGAGATGTGTATGACCTTTCATGGTCTTTCCTATGTTCTGGTGTTTCATTGTAGCATATAAATAAAAAAATGATTGACAAGAAAATCAAAGAAAGGAGATAGAAAATAGAGCAGAAACATATTGAACAGTAGTATCTTTCATTTTACTAAGGGAAGGCTAGTTCCTCTTTTGCAGAACACCATGATAGTGTCTTTCATCATGAAGAATGGATGAATTGAAGTGTGACAAATTAAGTATGAGAACAGAGATGAAGCTTATCATGGCCATAAGGAAAAAATTCAATTTGATTTAGTTGATATTTAATCGTGGTACTCTTTTTATACTACATTTTTGTTTATGTTAATGCTATTTTTTATAGCTTTCAAACCCAAACATATTAAAATACAAGCATTCATGTAATAAGTCCAAACCTACCTAACTTTCACTGCCATCCTCCCATTGGATAAGCAAAAGAGTCTTTGCATCCAAGAGCACATGAGCATATCCACCAACAGGAACTTTTCTTTCCAGATAAGAGCTTTGAAAGTACAAATTCTTGCTTCCACATCCTGCAAGTTTTTGTGTAGTTAGTATCTGAAAAGCCAATCTGAGATCCAAGCGTTTTTGAAAATTAGGCCTGTAAGGCACTCCTAGATTCTGAAATGTACCGGTTTTGTGATTAGTTTTTGCACTGTAATGAAGAGCTTCACATCTTCAAGATCAGCTCCTTCAAATCTGCATGGATTGTTAAAAAGTCCGCACACCCAAAAAACCCTTCTCCAAATTTGAGAGTTGTAAGGCTTAACTGTAAGTATGTAGTAGTTTTTTCTTCAAAAATGCCAATTAAATTAATTTAATTTTTTTTTCTGTTTCACTAGTTATTAATCTGAGTTTTGATAATAAATCCGGTCAGTGTTATTGGGGTAAGTAATGAGGAGCTACTTACAGTTTGTACACCTGCACTTTGTACACTATAGGTGTACAAAATATGTGTGATGAAATAGGAAATAAAAGTCTGGTCAAGAGCTTATTGCAGACATTTTATTTTGTGTCAAAAAGCACCATTGCTCTGCCTGCACAACACATTTTCTAAATATTGAAGCAAATAGGCGGCTCTCATCACTTAAGGAATTCCTCAAGAATAGAGAGCAAAAAAGAATAATTTTTATCAGGGTCTGCAAATCACATATAATGGTGTGAAGTGGATCTATGGTCTCTTACCTAAAGAAACGGACTCAGAAGAAATTAGAAGTATAATCTGATGGTTTATCTCTAATTCTGACTTTCAAGTTTTCAATATAAACATTCTATTTAGTGTACAGAAGATTACTGAGTCTTCTCCACTGGCACAGAAATGAGGGTGCTCACAACCATGAGCCCTCTGTTTTGTTGTTAAGAGGGAACTACGAATAGTTAAGTATTTGCGAACTACGAATAGTTAAGTATTTGCTGTGATTTAGCTAATGTCCTTTTACCATATAAAATGCATTCCAATTCATTGTGTATGTGCTTGTAAGGGAAAGAGACACAAACGATTTGGTACTAAGCCTTTTTTCTTCATTTTATATTGCTAAAGCTGCCTCTGGAGAAATAAAGAGGCTTTTTCTCTTATTTCTTATAATGGGAATCTAATGAGAACTTTAATTAGTATCATGAATTTTTCCCTTACTTTCTCGATTGTAAAGTGATCATTGAGTATTTCTCAATCATGATTTTCTGTTGTACCCCTGTCACATTATTTCTTTAAAATAATTTACACGGTACTGTCTTATTTTAGATTTTGGTTAACCTATTTTATTACTTATAATAAGCAGAATCTAAATAACCAAGAATCATCAGATTCTTGTTAGCAGCTAGATCAGTCAGTCACTGAGTGGAATATTTTCTCAGTGATAACTGTGTGTAAAGATGCCAGTAGAGAGGTCTTGTCTCTATTCAATGGATACCTGAAATGGCCATTGCAAGACAGTCTATTCCTGCTCCCTTTAGTTATTCCTTGGATTTTTCTTCCAAAATAGCTATTTTGGAAAGATTGGTTTTAACTTTCTCCCTGCATTTTTTTTCTAAAACACGTAGCATTTCTTTTGAGATTAGAATAAAACCTTTTTACCAGAAAACATAAGGCCCTGAACTTTCTGATGCAGGTCTTGCTCAAGTTAACTTCTTGACATCTATAAGAATCCATATTTGATGGGCCTTGTCCTGTAGGTTCCGCACACTTTCCTGACAGTCTGGAATATCTTTCCGTTTGTCCTAGAAGATAGGAGCCAGACCCAGTATTTCCGTGTTTTGTGCTGTGAATTTCACGATGCTTTTGCAAATACTGTACTGCACATCA
This sequence comes from Anarhynchus alexandrinus, assembly GCA_008711295.1. NCBI lineage: Eukaryota > Metazoa > Chordata > Aves > Charadriiformes > Charadriidae > Anarhynchus > Anarhynchus alexandrinus. The sequence continues at coordinate 1,934,238 of VUYV01000096.1, read as the reverse complement.
AAGCCCTTACTTTCCCAGAAGATGCTTTTATTCATTTTGCTCGTTTGATTGTTTGTTTGTTTGTTTTTATTATTACCTTTCTGGCACAGGACACCATTGAGTAAGAAACTTCAGTGTGGAAACTCTGCAAAAGTGTGTGCGTGTGTGTTAATGAGTAAGATTCAAACAGACCATGACTCTGACCACGCTTCTTAGCTCTGATATTGGCTTTCTGAAAGATTTTAATTCATGTCCTCTGCTCCCCTGGCTGCAAAATGAGGGCAAGCATATTGATTGCTTATGCTGAGCACTTGAGATTTGGTTAAGAAAAATCGCTGTTCAAAGGGTGCTTGATGATGATGATGATAAACTCTACAAAGACTGCCAGCGCGTTGGGGCTCATATACCTGACAAATAAGCCCTACATTTTTGTTGTTACTTTTCTGGAATATATGTTCCACAGTCACTACAAAATGAGATGCCATTACTAGTAAGTCCACGAAAAACAGTACAGGGAAGCAGATTTTCCAGTGTTTTATTGCGATTTTAGAAATGCTGCGTACTATTTTCCACAGGGAGGCTAGCAAATACAAAATAAACTGAAGCTGGCAATTAGAGAAATTTAGCTGAAACATGTTCAGCTTATTAAGCATTTAATTTTGTATAGAAAGTGAGAAATCATTAGCACTTTTGTTATCCTGAATGTAAAAAGAAAAAAAAACTTCTGCAAAGGAGGCTGTAGAACTGTCTTTAAAAGATTTGGTGTTCCTGTGCTTTCCTGAAATGTTTATATAGCCTGACTAAACCTGTAGTTTGACTTCATAATAAGAATACCAATTGATGAGAGCAATTGCACAGGTGGTTTAAAAAATAAAACAACAAGTTGTTGCTCACTGTTCACTAGAAAACAAGGCTTCTGCATCTTTTTTGAAGGTTGGACTGACTCTGCTGGGAAAGGTTTTCTGGTGAAACTCTGTTTAATGGAAGAGCAGAGAGGTCCAAATCAACTGGCATCCTCCAGTGAGGAGGACTTGCACTTGACAAACGATGCCAACCTCACTGCTGCCTTGGCCTCCTGAGAGACTTACTTTTCCTTTCTATGCACAACTGGCTGACCCGATCTGGGCACCATTGGGCTGGGGCAGTCGCCTTCACATCAAGGTGGGAGTGTAGGTTGTCAACCCAACCATGCACAGGTCATATAGACCACTTAGTCGCAAAACAAAAATCAGGAGACAAAATTTCTTTTTAAAGCATACTAAAACCTTCAGAACAAAGTCAAAATACGTGAAAAATGTTAAGTTTGAATAGATGTGTTGAGGGTTTGAATTTATATTATAGCTTAAGCCATTTCAAGTAGATATATTTTAAGAACATAAGAAAGATGGTATAAAGACTGGAGTTTCTTCTCTTGCTAAAAGGTGTTTGTCATTTGAACCGCAGAGAGGAGCAAGATTGTTGTTAAGTGTGTGCATTTCTCACCATTACTCTGCAACTCCCAAAGTCACACAGCGAATCAGTTGCTCAGATAGAAATAGCTCCCATGTCTCCTGATGCAGAGTCTGGTGTCCTAGCTGAAAAAAAAAACCCAAAAAACTTCTGTTAATAAGCTGTCTACAGCACTTTATTCCTTCAGGCCAGAAATTTGAACCTAGTCCAAGCTACTAATACTCGGAAGTTGCCAAATCTGGCTCTGCATGGGTCAGTTCTATTCAAGTATAACTCTTGATTCTCAGCAGAGTAAATGAAAGGAATATTGGATAAGCTGCTATTTCCAAATATACTAAACTGAGCTTACAGTGATCAGTTAAAAGTACCATCACAGTTAGCTCTAACTCTTTTAGATATGTCGGCAAAAAGGAAAAGGAGTTCAGATATTCACAGCTGTTTTGAGGAGGTAAATATTGACAAAATATGGTTGTCTTAGGGAAGCTGTGGTTTATCACTGTCTCTCTTCCTCAGTGCGTAAGGCCCTTCTTACCTAAGGCTGTCATGGAGGCATCTCCAGTTAGCACACATTTCACTTTAAAGGGGAAAAATCAACAATGCTAAAAGCTTTTCCTTCAGATATTTCACTCTGTTGTTTAGAAGCAACAGCTCACTAATGATTTCTTGATGTGGCCACATTGATGGCCGTTGCGAAATCGCACCAGGAGCTGCAATTTGCAGCTTCAGCAGATTGTGACAGGGGCAGTTTTGGTAGTCACATGAGAATGTATTTGCACTTGATAGCCACACGTGAATCCCTGCTTGCCATGGGGACAACACTTAAAAGCATTGTTGGCACAAGGAGGAAGGAACTTCAGAACATTGTATATACTGATGGTGAAACTGTGATAAGACCACCTCCCTGCCAGTTTACACTCATTTCCACTAATGAGTTTTCTGTTTTGCTAATTCCAAATTTCAGTGTGCATGAGCCTCAATCTCTCCTTGTAAAGAGATTATTCCACCACTGAGTGTACTTTGCAGTCAGAATTTCATCCTATTTTTCCTCTTTAAAAACAGAAATTTATTCTTTTTATCTTGATTGTCTTCTTTGTTATTAAGCTATATTTATGTAATTGTACTGTATACATCCTTTCTTAGAGCCTCTGTAATTCTGCATGGGAGTTTTTCGTCAACTTATGTCCAGCATATCATATCTTTCGACTAGTGAGTGGCCAATAACACTGTAAAAAGTCATTCACAGATCTCAGAAGTCATTGTATGGACTCTTACTGATTTCAGAGAATTTTGTGTGGAGCCGTCCCTTAGAGAAGTTGACCCTCCTCTCACAGAAATCAGCAGCCAGACTGATGTGTGACAGGGTCAAGCCAACAAGCATACTATTTTGCTGCTCCACAGCTCCAATGCCTTTGCAGACAAAAATTAACTAATATATTTTTTCTTGTTCATAATACATTACAATCTCATATCTAATCTATGATCCATCCAATCTCTAAATGTCTTCCATCATACCTGCCTACTAGAAATCTCTCCTTTATTGACTATTTGTATGTTTGGATTATCTTCCCATGGATGTATTATACTGACTATGTCCAAGCTAAATTTTATTTTCCTTTTTTTCCCTACTCTAAATCCTTCTTGGCATTTCTTTTCCTTCATTGCCGCTCACAACCTTTCACAATGATCAGGAGGACTATTTTGTGGTATTGCTTTACAGAGTATTCAACTAAAATCACAACCAATTATTATACAAGAAAGTATTTTAATTTATTAGCCTTTAGGAACAATTTTTAGGCTTTTGTGTGCTTTATGATGTTCCATAATTCACTGACTTTTAACATTTCCCTCCTGAAGGAATCTGGTCTACTCGACAGGAAGCTTTAATTGGAGAAGAAGAATCTGCAGAGCTAAAAAAGCTGGTTCTAATAGGAGTCAGATTTTACAATGAGAAGGTTGAAATGTTGCAGGGAGAGAGTTGCTCATTACCAGAAAAATGTCTGAATCCCAAAGGGTATGTATTTCACTGAAAAAATGAATGTTGTCAGGGAAGAAAACTCATAATTTATTAGCTACTAATTGCAAATTAACAGCTAATAGTAGTTTTCCTTTGAAAGAGTTAGTGGGAACATAGAAAAATGTATTTACTTTCCATAATGTTGCTAAACTACAAAATTTTCAGGCTGCAGATAAAATTATTATCATTCCAAAAGGTTAAATCATTATCACTCAAAAAGGTTTGCAAATGCTTAATTTTATGCATTGTTATGCATATGTGTAACTTCAAAAACATTGAATAAGACCACTGACTTCCCTGGCACTTGTGGTGTTGTACGAGGTTCAGAGACAATGCAATGTTTTCCACAATTGCCGGCCTTAGATTTCTACTTGGATGCCTGAGATTTCTGCTTGGATGCCTGAAGCCTGATTTCGCTTATTTTGTTTAATTTAAACATAACCTGCCACATAGTCTAAATATTCATTATAACAACAGGAACTCCTGCTGTATTGATTGTGCAGTAATATAATATTTTCAGAACATCAATTTAAAGAGAAGTGGCATGTTAATTTTTTTCAAGTCTTATTTTTGGTGCTTGCTAGAAAATATTAGCATTCTACGATGTACTGGACTAATGGTACTATTGTGTCCACCCCAGAAGCCACAAGTCTTCTGCAGAGTTTGTTTAATGTCTTCCACATGATGTTTTTGATTAGATCACATTAGTCAGGAATCTTCATTTCCCTCCATTACACCAAAGAATCCATTTAGATCAATTGTAAAGAGTAAAATGCAATTCTTATTACCAAGAACAGTTACTGCAGCAGGACAGAAGGGATATGAGTCTTCATTGCCCGTGTGTTATCTGACCTTCCCTCTCATTCTATCTCATTTGGTTTATCACTTGCTTTGTCTTCTGTGTCTCAGATGAACAGCAGCATCTTTGGGGCTGGAGCCATCATTCACTATGGGCAGTGTCCAGCACTGTGGGGTGCTCATTTATTTAAGGCCTCTTGGTGCTTCAGTAAATAAACAGCACATGCTGATAGGGCTGCAATTTCTAAGTACCTGCATGAAGGTGCAGGAATCAAGAGTGGAGGCAAGCACTGGAGTCCTGAATAGAGAACATTTTTACCAAGGCAAGGTCATGAGTGTTCAGAGAGCATTTCTCAGAAACTAAGGAAAACAAGGACAGAAACAGGGGAACCTCTGCACCAAAAAAATAGATGCAGGCAAAATGAAAAAGATTAAATGGCCGCTATTGATGGTACTTATGTAAACGCTGTCATTAAAAGGCTCAGCATCAGAGAATTCTGTTCCCTCCATAAGGGAGTACAAGGAGGAATCAACTGCATCGAGTCTCTGTGAATTATTATGTTGCCTACCTACACTTCCATATTGTCCTAGCTATGGTCTGCCTACTTTCTGAATGTATTAGTGAATAGTACAGTGACCATATCTATTAAAGGAAAGCAATGAAACCAACCAAAAAAGCCACTCCCCACAAAACCCAATGACCCCACTGCCACCCCCTCACCAGAAAATTGATTGTCCTGAGTTTACAAGGCAAGAACTAGATTTATAACCACCAAGGTGAGGTCAGGAGGCCATTCCAGATATTATCTTTGAGGCTTTTCCCTCCGGCAAAACCTTCCCTTTCCATGCATGATCCCACGAGTGGAATTTTTGAAGGGTTTGGATCATCCTACTCTACCTTGCACTATAGTTTCCATATGTGTCCCAGCAAGCCTGCAGAAGACCAGGATGAGGGATGCTGACAAATATGTTTTCTTCACAGTGTCAACAGCCAATTCAAATGGATGTTTGTGCTACTAGTAGCATGTGCTAAGAAAAGTACATTTACTAATAAAAACAAAACCTAAGACTGTTATTATTTAATAATAAAGAATAGTTTGTTCTGGATAGTCTGGTAATTCCTCTACAAACATGCTTTTTTCCCTTTTCTGTAGGTACAAGAAGGTATTTTCTTAGAGGAATGTTTGGGGGGTTCTTAACTCCTATGAGGCACCACTTCCAATTTACCTACTGTGGATATTTTGTCATACTTCATTCCTGCTCTGGAGTGAAAGAGAAATTTAACTAGACAGATGGACTGGTTAAATTAAGAAACATTCATCATTCATCATTAACATTTATTCTCAGGGCCAAGTAAATTGAATTACTATTAGAACAGGCGTTCCAGGTAGATTTGCACATTTTTTTTTTTTTTAATGGGTGGAAGGTCTGTTGTCTCATTTGCACTTCTCCCCTTTCAGAGCAACAGGACCTAAAATCCTCCGTTTCTAATGGTATAAATCTATAACACTGTACTGGGACTGCTACAAAACTTTGACCATATATCCCGTAAAAAAAAATGTTAAAGAAAGTTTTTGGTCTCATTCAGAAGGAAGGTGTATGCCGATTATTAGAAATTTTTCTATGTTTATCAAGCCCCAGATATGAACATTTTTCAAGATTCAACCAAAGGTGAAATTTTCTACCCTCTTCCTGCAACGAAAACAAGAAAAGGGGAATAATTTATGCCAGCTTCCGTTTAAGAGAAACTCTTTAAAATACGTTTAAGATCATTCTTACTATTTTCTCTAGGCTTTCTGAAATCTTTTACTTCACATGACTGTATTCTTCACTGAGCAACAACAAGCCTTTTCTCAATGCTTCATTGTATTTTAAGTTATTGTTGGCTCTTTTCACATGCTCTATTCCTTATCCTTACGTTGTGCATAAGCTGCCTTCTACAGAGCAGTTGGTACAAAAGGGAACAACAGATCTGGAAAGACAGTTAATTGTGCCCTGAACAGATCAATTAATTCTGACTGAATAGAAAAAGATCTGGTAAGTCTTGCACTTTAAATAGATGGCTTTGCAAGATGTTTGCTGGGTAAATAAGTAACTAGACAGTATCTGCCTTTCTATATATTAAAATCCTTAGTTTTTACTGTAACACAAGCAAACAGGAATGGATAACAACATTTAAATAGTAATATGATAACTGATACTAATTCTAAAAAGGAGAAATACATGAGGGACAAGTAGAAAAACATTCATCTGAAATATCTCTTTACTCTTTGGACTATTATGAAATGGCCACTGAAAATTAGATTCTTGCTTCTTTAGCCTGTTATGCATTTTATCTTAATCTGTTTTGCCATTCTTGGGTTTTTATTTTTTATCAGTAATAAAAGCATTTATTTCATATTCTAGTCTCATTATTCCTGGTTTACAAATGTAGGATTTCTGTTTCAAAACATATAAAAGTATAGGGTATAACAACAATGGTGGTGTTAATTTAGGTACACATGTAAAATGTTTCCTTTGTTTTCTATAGGTTTCTGTGGATTATGTTTCATTCTCAGACACATGGGATTTCATTTACCCCTTAAGCTACTTCTGAATCACTTTTAAATTTCTGTTTAACAACCTTATATTGAATCTGGATTCCTGATAGTTGTTAGTGTAGATACACTTTTCCAAAACACAAGCTGAGTGATGCTGTATCACAGTTGTTATTTTATGAATGTGAAAACACAGCTTTGGGCATGGATTCAAGGCATTCAGTTGCGCAATTAGACATCGGCTGGTGTGTGACGCATTCTAAACACGAACAGTTGGCCATACGATTCCGAAGTATCTGCATGCAAACCAGTAAATTAATTCTGATTTATTGGTAGATGCTTCTGCCAGCCTCCAGAGCAAAGTCCATAAACATTTTCAAAAGGAAATAAAGGGTTAGGGGATGGGGAGGAACATCTAAAAGTGAGAGTGGAATAAATAAGCATTGCATTGAAAAACTTAACTGAATAAAATTACCGTGATTAGTGCAGAGAGCACTCTCCTTTACAACAGTTCCCTCTGGCAAGTTTGCAAAGTCAGGTATAGTCTTAAAGTTAACTGTACCACTGAGGAATAGCTCTAGGAAAAAGTATGATTCCAATGTTCTTATGAATCATGGCTGTTTGGAGGTTTTTTTCATTGTTTTCTCTTGTCTGGAGAAAGGAGTAACTTAGCTCCTGTTTTCTGTGGAACACTTTTCTTTTTACTCCATTGAACTCCAAATTACTTCTTACCAAGCCATGTCTCCTTCTGGTCTCCAACTACCCCATTTGTACTGGAAATTATGGAACGAATTGCCCCAGCTACTTGAAAAAATCTCTGAATAGGGGACTGCAGTCCAGTTCTTACTTTCTATATAATCATGCAAAGGCTGGAGTAAGAAAAATGGTATTGTGAAAATAAACAAAAATAATTATTTCAACTTTGTTTGAATTGAGTTGGCACAGATGTAACAAGACCCAAATAAGGAACGTGTATTAAATCAGAAATCCTGTAAATATTTCAGTTAGGGCCATAAACAGTGCCCTGTGTCTTGCTTCTTTTCCCCAAAACCTGCTGGAGGTGTGGTATTCATGCAAATCATAGCTGATAGATGTACACAATACCTGGGAGACCTGCTGAAAAGGAACTGAATGAAGTGGGAAGTGGGATCTTTGTAAATTATCTAGATTCATGGTAGTGACTAGAGTAATTGAACTTTTTGACTGCAAAGGCATTGACTATAGCTATTCAGTAAAGCCTCTGATAACCAACCAGAATTGGAAAAAAAAAATAAAATGGTGAAAAGGACTTTTGAAATATTGATGTTGAAAGTGGGGTAGAGTTCTTTATGGAAAAGCAGGTAGATGATTAACTGAACAAAAGAACTATCTTGCATACAGCCCTGTATTTCAGCACTGAGGGGAAAACTGACACATCAAATTTGTACAACAAAAGGAAAAGGTTTATCAGCATTTAAATGAATTATATAACAACTATTGTTAATGCTTGGAAAAACTACAGTGGTTAGAGGAAAAACAGCCTTAGCATAAAGAGTCTAAAAATGGCCAAGTTCAGCCAGATAAAGCATTCAGAGAAAATGAAAAGCAGTAGAAGGATGTTCAAAGAATGAGACAGCTCTCTTTCCTCTTCTTGTAGGTGTATACGAGGTATACTAAGATTTGTATGTATTATTTGTGTTTTTAGTATTATTTCCAACTGAAATATTGCTGTAAATATTTAGACTCTTGCTATATACAATAGCCTACAGAAAATGGTGTTAAACTCACCGTTAGTTGCACACAGAAATGTATAATACTTGTAGAAAGGGAATCTAACTTTATTTCTGTGTTTCCTTTAACACATGGAATCTGGGACTTGCAGATCGTCTTCTGTAATGGCCTACAGCTTAGAGCACTTACCCGTTAAGCAGGAGATACAGCTTTTCTTCCTCTGGGACAATATCCTTATTGCACACAAAGCTGTCTATTCGTGAGATTACATTCTTCTCTCCAGCCCCTATTAAATGTAAGATACAAAACACATTCTCTGAAACAAGGCTCAGAATACCCAACCCTCCCATTTGAAAGCCCTAAGCACTGCAATGCAGACTTCCATCAGGGCTGTTCCTCCCGCTCCAGCCAGCACAGAATATGGCTTGTGAACCAGGGCATTTCCTGGGAAGTGACAGGTCTGTGCCTGTATTTCCCAGAATAGAAGGGTTTTATGGAAACAAGTCTCCTTTTTTGTTGATGATTGCTTTTATGTAGAATTATCACCATTTTGTCTTCTTTCTTTAAAAGAAAAATAATCCAAAAATCCATCTGTAATTTCTTACACTTCAAACTATGGAATAAGCATAAAATCATAGAATAGTTTGGGTTGGAAGGGACCTTTAAAGGTTATCTAGTCCAACCCTGGCTGCCTTTTTGTGGTGGGTTGACCTTAGCTGGCTACCAGATTCCCAACAAGTCACTCTTATCACTCTTCCTAATCAGCAGGACAGGGGGAGAAAATATCATTAAAATAAATAGAAATAAATAAATATCATTAAAAGCTCATGGGTCAAGATAAGGATGGAGAGATCACTTAGCAATTACCATCATGGGCAAAACAGGCTTGATTTAGGGAAAAAAAAATAATTTATTGCCAGTTAATTGTAACAGAGTAACAACAATAACAACAACAACAACAATAATAATGGTAAAAGAATATACAAGACACTCTCACCACCTGATAAATTGGTGAAATAGAACCATCCTGAGAAGTGGTCTGAGTACCATCCCCTCCCCCACAGTTAACCCATTTGTATGCTGAGCCTGATATCTATGGTACAGAATATTCCATTGGTCATTCCATCATTCTGTCTATGTTCCTCAGCTTCTACAGGAAGCTGGAAAAAAATCCCTGAAAAATATAAACATCACCTGGCAACAACTAAAATAATGTACATTATTGACATTCCTTTCATACCCAATCTGAAACATCGCAACCACTTAAAAAAATAAATAAATAATTAACTCTATCCCAGCTGAAACCAGGACAACTCCCAATTTCTCTCCCTCCTCCCTCTAAGTCGTTCAGGAGGACAGGGAATGGGGATTGTGATCAGTTCGTAATGCTTTCTCTCTGCAGCTCCTTCCTCCTCACGCTCTTCCCCTGGTCCAACGTGGGATCCCACTCACAGGATACAGTCCTTCATGAACTTCTCCAACATGGGTCCTTCCCATGGGCTGCAGTTCTTCATAAACTGCTCCAGCGTGGGTCCTTTCCATGGGGTGCAGTCCTTCAGGAATGGACTGCTTCAGCATGGCTACCTGGGGGCCACAAGTCCTGACAGCAAACCTGCTCTAGTGTGGATTCCTCTCCACAGGGTCATGGGTCCTGCTAGGAGCCTGCTCCGGCACAGGCTCACCACGGGGTCAGAGCACACTTCCACCTGCTCCACCATGGGGTCCTCCATGGACTGCAGGGTGGATATCTGCTCTACTGTGGACGTCCATGGGCTGCAGAAGGACAATCTGCATCACCATGTCTACACTTACAGAGGAATCTGCTCTGGTGACTGGAGCACCTCCTCCCCCTCCTTCTTCACTGACCTTGGTGTCTGCAGAATTGTTGCCCTCACATATTCTCCCTTCTATCTCACAGGTGCCGCACAGTGTTTTTTACTCTTTCTTAGATATGTTATGACAGAGGTACTACCAACATTGCTCATTGGCTCAGCTTTGGCCAGCAGCGGGTCTGCCTTGGAGCCAGCTGGAACTGGCTCTGACATAGGGGCAGCTTCTGGTACTTCTTCATGGAAGCCACCCCTGCAGCTCCCCCTGCTGTCAAAACCTTGCCACGTAAACCAAATACATTGTTACAATAACTACTCTAAGGACTATACTTACTTTCTAGAACTTTCTTGAACTTAGGGTGCTCTAAGTACTGAGGTGCTTGGACTATGACAATAGTGTTTTAGAGCAGATTCACAGATGCATGGGGATTTTTTTTTAATAAAAAAGGTAGAAACAGCTAGGATAGTACAGTGACTTCAAAGTAGGCAACCACAGTGTGATTGTAGTCTGGCGAATTTCTGTTGAAAAAAAAAATCTTTTTAATATAACCCTTATAGTAAGGAACTCATCCTAGTTAGAAGAAGAAGAAAAGAATCAATGAAACCTGCAATTAAAGGGCAAAGAAAAAGGAAAGAGGATGGCATTGCCTTACCTATGCTTTTCCCTGTGTTTCTTTCCCCTTCTTCTTTCAGGTTTTCTCCCATTTCTCCTCTTTAACTCTAGACCTGATCTCCTTTCTGTTTTGGTTCGGTTTGTTTTTTTTTTTTGTTTGTTTGTTTTTTTTCTTCTGCCAGATTTCTGTTTGTGTTAGAGCCTCTACAAGCTTTGTCTTTTTCTTCACATTCAACTCTTTTCCAACCCACCCACAGTGTTCTGCAAAATGCCTTAAGCTTGAGGGACAGCAACAAACATTTGGACTTCTCCCCTCTAGTAGTTTCTCCACAGGAGCATAGCTCAGAGTCCTCTTCATGCTTCTCAGCAATAAGGTATTTATTAAAAAAAAAAAAATCAACTTGAAGACTAAATACGTATTCTGTGTCATATAGATAGAAGAAGAGCGATGAGCTTGATATAAAGGTGATTGAAAAGTACCCAAGGTGATTAAGGCTCAGTAGTGCTTGAATGTTTCCAAGCAGCTCTGACCCATAAAGGAGATTTGGTCCTTCACAAAACTTCATGGAAGGCAGACGACTTTAGTGCTGAGTGAAACCTGTAAAATACAGCACATGCTTATCTAGGCTGCCACTGCTTTCAATAGCTAGCTGGATTTAAAAAGGAAATGATAAAATCATGTAAAGGTAGCCACTGAAAACAAAGACATTCCTATTTTCAGATATGAATTGCTCATAATAAAGAGTTATATAGGAACCTGCCAAAACAAAATTTGTACAGCTCAGTGAAGTATGAATAGAAACTTGGAGGGGAAAGCAAGGACAGAACTGGGCAACAAAATATTTCCAGACCAGAGGGAAGGAAGGGAAAAGAAGGGAGGGGAGGGGGGGCGAGAGGACTTGTTTTGCTTTGAATATATGTTAGAGGAAATAATATGGTTTAAATCCTAGATTAAAAAGACAGTTCCTTTTCCATCTATTATCCTTTAAACATGTTACCATCACCACAAATGGCACAAAGAGCAAAGGTTACACACAGTTATTAAACAGACACTTGATTTTCATGGTGCACTTCATTATCACCTCATTACTGACAGAACTTTATTTTTGTTTTTAATTATCCTTTTAACTGAGTGAGAATTTAGGAAGTGCTAAAATAGCAGGATTTATTGTATTGAGGATCACAAAGGGGAACTGTGTATTATTTCTAGTATTTGTTTTCATTTGTGTTTCTTTGCTTTGTATTGCTTTCTAAGGTTTCTTTGTTTTGAATAGTTTTCTCATTATAAATAGGTACTTTCATCTTCACCAGCCTTTTTCAGAACAAATATGAGATACAGCACTCAGCACCCGGGATACTAGAAACCCAGAATACAGTTTTCAGAATGTTTATTAAATAAGTGATTTGCTTTAGTTGCATCAAAAAATATACAAAGCATACAAAAAAAATCTGAGCCTGTCTGCAGAAGATGCACAGCCTGCCTTGTCTGGGGGTGTGTGATTGAATACATTTCAGAATATTTGGGTTGTCAAGTGACTAGACAATACCTGCGAGAGTTCTTGAATGCCATGGCATGCATTTGTAATGGAGCTGATTCCAGCCTGGGGGTTTCACCTCAGAACCATGATTAGGTGTGAACAAGTCTATTTACTAGTATAATGGAAAACAAAGTATCTTTAGCTAATGCCGTCTGGTGTTAGCAAGCTGTCCAAATTTGCTGATCGACCAATTTATTACCGTTGTTTTCTCCGGCACTAAATTTAAATCATCAGAAGTTAGCTGATATGGAAAGAAACGTGGACCTATCTTCTGTTCTTAAAGAAGATGGCTATTCCGGTCCAAGAAAGGCTGATTTATTTGTCAACATCTCTATAGTAGATGCTGCAGCACCTATAATACACTTGCTTTTCCACTGCAAAATTGTAGTGTTCCATTTGTCTTCCCCAGGTGGTCACAACTACTGTGGCTTACATAGTATTGACTATTTTTTATTTCAAATGCCTCATCTTAAGCTGACTGACACCGCACTCCAAGGACGTGGGAAACAAACATATGTTCTCTGCTGCTTCAAAAATAAACCGCTGGGAAAAAAAATGCTGTTAATATTCTAATACTTAAAGCTTAGCTTTTTCCTTCATGTGTGAGAAGAAAGCAGGTGGAGGGCTGCATGTATTTTCTGATTAGTATAGTTTGGGCTTGAGTAAGGTTGCCTAATACACATTTAACATGAGTCAGAAACAAAGCTATTGCTAATTCCCTTCAGATTCTCTTACTATGGCAACCCAGCAAGATAAAGATGAAAAGAATTCACTGTCTTCCACTGTTGCTTTACAAGTCTGTATGCAGTTTGCTTTTAAACGAATTCAATTAAAGCACCTTGACAGGTATTTGAAAACTTGGTGCAAAAAACCTCAGAAAGTGAGATTGTAAAGATTACTGTTGATGAAAAAAAAAAAGAAAAAGCAGGTTTTACCTCTCCTTTCCGCCTTCTGTCAGTCCCTTTTCACTCCTGCTCTCCTGTTCATTAATATTTTGGTATTTAGCATGTTGGTTACAGTAACTAAGTGTTAATTTGCTCTTTGGCATGTTACACCGAGATGAACCTGATTAATTAAAACAGGAAGCACCATCCCTGAAGCACCATGGCTGGTGCATTGGTGTTGATGCCTCGGGTTCAGTATATAATGAGACTCCTAGCTGCAGGCAAAGGGAGACTGCATGCTTTCCCATCTCTGGCGTGGAACAGAATTAAGCATTAACTCTGTAGCAGACCCCTGCTTATCAGCAACCTTGCTATTACTACACCGACCCTGATGTGCATAAGCAATATTTTCATCCACTTCCCGAGAGATTTATCTAGCTGTTGAAGTAGAAAATGAATATTTTACAGTTCACTTGTCTGATCAATTACCTACAAGCTGCTGCAGTACTTTATAGCCGGTGGGAGAGCTGTGTAGGTGATGATAGAGAAATCTGGAGGGAATCTGTTAGCCAACTACAAAAAGGGGACTAAACCTGTGAATGAGCCATCAGGAACAGTCCTTTTGTTCGTAAGGATCTAGCCAGAAATTACAGTGCAACCAATTAAAGTACATAAATGATAATCAGCAGAATGTGAATTCCAGAGGTGAAGAAATTTGATTGCTTGATTGGAGGATAATGAAGTGCAGAGATGTTTCAAAGCCAACCCCTTCTCAGTGAAACATCTCCCTCAGTACTTTATTTGCCATTTTTGTCTTTCAGATAATTGGAAGAAACTCTTTCCTAGAGACACTTTAGAAATTAAATGAACTCAAAGTTAAATTGTGTACACTTTCTAGACAAGGCATTACTGATCATAATACAGAAAGTTTCAACAACCTAAGTTCCCAGAGGTTTATGTTAATAGAAAAAGTTTGTGTTGGCAATTCATTTTAAGAATGTTATACATGAAATCTTGAATAAGTAAGTTAAATCTCTCTCTTAACCAACTGCATATGAATTATGTTTTCTCTCTAAAAAACTGTAAGGAATATTATGCTGTTATTTACAGAATGAACAGTGACAACTTCAAATTCTTATTTAAAAATGGTGAAAGCATAAAGAAGCAACCTGGAAGATTCACAAGGTAGTTTGTGTTTGCCCGTTTAAAATTCCTCCAGTTTGGCCGAAGAGCTTTAAACATATCTTCGTTCTTTAATTTACAGACAACCCTGTATGAGAGATAAGTTTGTATTTGTAACAAGAAAATAAAATCTGATTTGTTTAGCGATAACAACAAATATCACTTAGATTAAAATGTGTTTCAGGCCTTCAAATCTAAAGCAGAAATAAATCTGGGTTCAGTTAAAATTCAGATGTAGCACTGTATGTCTGGCCTTTTTTTACTTATTCTACAACGTCACCAAGAAGTAAACACTGTAAATATATGTTGCTGCCTGAGTACAGAATATTGGCCTCATATTACACACTTGATTAACTGCAGCTTTTAGGTTATATTGTGCTTTTATGTTTTAGGAGAATGTGTCTTCCCATTGCAAGCTTTTGATAAAGCTCTTCTTTATTGTGCCTTTATCAGTGTTTATTAAATATGGGAAAACAGACTGAGGAATGAATTTGATTTTTCTATAATAAGCCCCTTTTTAACTAGTCTTTGAAAATGAAGTATTCAAAATACAGAAAAAATAATCACTTTTTAGATATAGAAAAGAATTTAACATATGAAGAGATACATTTATTAACACTATCTTTCACTATTTTTTATTCTCAAAAATTTGCTTACATTACTTCAACGACGCAGATTTTATCCAAAGGGAAGAACAAAATCATCTTCTACTTCTATTATATGTCCATTATTAAAATGTCTTGTATCCATTTTACCAAGTCTCCAAAGCCAACTGTTACTGTGTTGGCCCAAGCACACATGATATTCCACCACTGCAGAAGTTTGAAACCTCTTTCAGAAGCACATTACCTCTATTTCTGAAGCAAAGCACAAGACAGGACAGAATATTCTCCGTGCACTATCTATGTTTTCTAGCAGAACAAATAATCTGTTAATATTTTACTTGCATTAAGTGTTTTAGTGTATCTAATACCAGTAAAGGTCCAAGAGTAGCAATAATTTAAATAATTGATAAAAACTTGTCTTGACACTCAGTTTTAACGTAAATGATTTGTATCTTTAATTGCATTGGTGGTATAACCATTAATTATGCAGATAGAGGCTTGCAATAGCTAACAGAAATTCAGTTGCCATGTTAAATTTATAGTGCTACCTAACCGATTTAACATCGAATTCTTATTCCACAGGTCTGTTTTGTGGCTGTCTTTGTTGGAAGAGTGTGACATTGTATAAATGAACATCCCTGTGGTATTTAGTCTACCTAAGTCCCCCTTCAGCTGAAAAGTGGGCACCAAAACATAGTGTTGTCACAGATGGCTGCTTTTTCCAGTCTGTCTGCTTTCCAGACCTGTTCAGTTCTGAGTTGAGTAAATTCACTGGACTCCAGTCATATCCTGAGAATTCTTTTGCTCCTTTAAATATGTTTTCTTGTGCATACTCTGAAAATGTTGAATTTGGGCAGCTATACTTATGCCTCCTGCTCAAAGTCCCCCATATTTATGGGAAAATCTGCCTAAAGGGCTTGAAAGAGTTAGTCATGGTCACTGGAAAACAGCTCTCATCTGACATGGTAGACAAGGTTCTTGTAATGGCCATTGAGCTGAGTAGATTCCACGTTGGCTTAATGCAACATGCCTAAGGTGCATGGTCCCAAACAACAGTGAACGCATGCCCCTCACTCCTCCTCCAGCTGAGCCACGAAGCAGCCAGGAGCTCAGGGCCAGCTGGGCCAGCTGGGCAGTGGGCAGGAGGGACCACCGCTCCATCCTGCTGCTTGGAGGAGATCATTAGCAGGTTGATAGCAATAGGCCAAACTTTATGGTCCCTCTCACCAGGCCTGTTCCTGCTTTTTTCTGCAGTGAGATTTGAATGTGGAATGCACAGAAAGTCCAGCAAGGAGCACAAGGCCAGGCTTGTCCAGAGCACCAAATCCAGACAAACCAGGCATCTAAATTCGTGGGCATGGATTCTAGTTCCAAGTTCATCTTTTATCGGTCTAACCATAGTGTTCTAGGAAGCTACCATATAGCCAAAAACTAGTTAACACTGTTCTATTGGGCCAAAACGAGAGAAACCTCATATCTTTTACATTACAGAAAGAAACACATTTTATATTTTTAGATGTAAATTGTACTTCATATGCAGATAGTAAAGTGTTTCCAAACTGGATTCCTTTGAAGTGTTAGCCATCTGGGAAAAAAACAAGATGAAAGGACATACTGTTATGTGGGGTACTCAACATCACAGAGGAAGTCAGTGGAATAGGACAATAAAATAAATTAAAAAAAAAAAAAGATAGAGAGAGAATGATATTTCTTAGAATCAGTCAACTACGTTTCCTACTGGATAGGTAAAAGAAAATAGGGAGAAAAAAGTAGTGTCTTCCAGGATTGGATGGAGACTGAACGTTACAACTTTTACATAGGTTTTAAGAATCCTTTGCTATATTTATTTCAATGTTTCAGTCCAATAAATATCTGAAGCCAGTTTTTTTGCTCTTGCAAAAAGTTTCAGTTAATGGTATAGCACATTATAGAACTTGACTGTGTTGTTATTGTGCTGTTAATATTTTATTGCTACTTTATGTTACTTTTTTAGACTAGCAGTAGTCTAGACTAGCAGTTAAACTATATCATGGAACTGGGTGATTCTATGGACAGACCACACACTGAAAATTGAGACGATTCTGTCATTCCCAGGGTCCACTTCTCTGATTCCTTTGTGTGCATTCTTCAAAAGCAGCTGCTTCTGGACTCTGTATTATAAATGGAAACAATGGCAAAAGCCCTGAACCTTGTAGTTTCTCCCACTTTTCAGAGAATGTGGGGCTCAGGCTTTTACAGAATACAGCTTTTCCTGGCAACAAATCCATGTCCACACAGACAGTGAAGGAAAAGTCTGTTTACTGCCTTTACCAGAAGTAAAAACTTACCACACATGGATCTGGAAATGATTTAGGAAAAAGTGAAGTAAGTGACTTTACAGAGATCTATAAGCACATAAATGATATAAATCAAGTGAATAAAAAAAAATTATTCACTATCGCAATAAAGGAACAAGGAGCACACAGTGGAACTACCAGCAATTTGAAAAGAACAAATATAAATACCTTTTTCGTATGACATCTAATGAAATTGTGAACTCATTGCTACAGTCTGTATTAGAGGGCAAAGGTTTAAAGATGAATTAGATAAATTTATGCAGGATAGGTGGTATCAATAGCTATTACACACAATGACCTGGATGCAACTAGTGGCCCAGGAAATCCTTAAACTACATACAGATTGAATAACATCCTGTGGAAAGGATGCTTATCTACCCCTATCCTGCTTCTTTAGCATCACCTATTGGCCACCACTAAAGATGAGATTCTGGGAGAGAGGCTTTTGATGTAACTTATTCTGTGAGTTCTTAAAAATAAGTGATATGTAATGGTAAAAATCTCTTTGTTCTTTAGGGTATCGCAAGAACTGCTGCTCTGAGCACACCTTTTTTTTTCAATATAGTTTTGCACCTGTAATAGCAGAGTCAGTTTTCAAAATTAATCCAATGTGTGTTCCCCTCCAGATTAAAAAATGCTTATATAATATTTGCTTGACCTATAAAACAGAAAATAGAAATAGCCTGCAGTTGCGATGCAGTAAAAATGTATTTCCAGACAGTTTTTTCTATTTCACTATAGATAGTCTTTGGACCAAACATACTACATGGTGGTATTTTCCAGAGACGCTCCAGCTATAGCTAAAGTACTATTACAGGAACTTGGGCTCAAATGTTATGCTTCTTGGACTTCCCACCTCCTACCTTTCTCTACCTGCACCATTCTCAGGACTTCCAGNTAGTTATGCATCTGGCATTAAAACAGTTGCAGATAAGGTAAAATTACTTTATCTAGGGAAAGAGTTGTTGCAGCAATTGCCATTGTTGTGTGCATTCACCATACAGCATCCATACTGGTAAGTTCATACAAAGAAAACCAGAATTCTTTCACCTGTCCACAGTATCCAAAGAAGAATCACAAGAAGAGCAGTGCCAAAGTTAGTCCTGCATCTTGTCTACAACAATACCAAATGACTAAGAAATACATGAAAAAATGTTAATGAGAGGTCATTCATTCTAACTTCTGATAATTCATTGTTTTGGTTACACTGTAACAGAAGAAAATTACTAAAAATAAAATAAAATATATACAAAAAAGGACAACAAACCTGTATTCAAGGCCAGGTTGGATGGGGCTTTGAGAAACCTAGTCTGGGGGATGGTGTCCCTGCCCATCGCAGGGGCACTGGAACTAGATCATCTTTAAGGTCCCTTCCAATTCTAACCATTCTATGATTCTATGATTTCTCTGTGTCTTTGTGGATTCATTGGATGGTGGGCTTTTGACATACGTACAGATACATCCACACTGGAATCTTATTAGAAAGCAGTGGTGCAGTTTGGAAGCAAACAACCTCAGCACGCGTACTGTTTAGGCTTTTGTTTGATGAGTGGTCTTAATGGGCACAAACAAGGTTCCTGTTGGTGGAAACTCAACTGGAAGCTCAAGTCTAGATTTCTACCAAATGCACACCAAATGCTGCCCAAACCATAGAAGAGATGCAAAGGTGAAAAAAGTGACTGGACATATGAATAGCTTCAAACCAGGAGTGTGGTCCAGTAAATCAGGCAAAAATTTGTAAAATTTAAACTTTTTTCCCCAAACTGCACATAAACTAGGGGTCTGTGCAGCCACTGGTGTACTGATTTGGTCTAATGCATAGCTATTATAGTGTACAAATTTGGGATTATTTGACTGACACCATATATTCATATACTTTCATTATCACTATCATTTTTACAAATACAATGTAAAAATGTTTTTGCAATCAACATAGTATTATTACTGAAAGCTTTACACTGGAATATTGAACAGTATACTGCAGGACAGATGATAGCGCTGACTCTCAGCTCAGCTCAGCTCCAGTCATGTTCTCACCAACGCTTTGTCTGAGTTCAATATCACAGAATTTACAAGTGCTGTGTCCAAGTCTAAGGGCTGAATCCAGCTGCTGATATGCAGGTGCCCAGTGAAACTTCAGACTCCATGACATATCTTTATTAGTTTCCAGCTCCCATTCAGAAGGCCAGTCGCATGACATGTCTGATTGTACGTATCTACTAGTTGCACGCTGAGGTTCTATATACCTTAGAGCATCTCAAATTGCCCTTAGATATTAACCTTTGAAGGCAATTCAGTTAATAACCACACTTCCACAAGACAGTCAAACTGGATTTATGGTGCCATGAGTGTATGACATACAGCACTGACATACTTCAATTCTCTTTGCCATTTCACAGTTGCTCAGATGAAAAAACGTATGGAGGTCCTAGCACACTCTACTTTGGAACAGATATGATCCGGTCACTAAATGTTGTATCTGTCTTCTCATAAACACATAGCTTGCTTAAATACTGTTGTATATTCTGACTAATTTAACACAAGTGAGATCGCATGCACATATCTGTTCTGGATTAGCTGTGCATGGATTTTTATTTTGTAGTCCACACAGTGAGCATTAAAAATAATCATAGAATCACTTAGGTTTGAAAAGACCTTTAAAATTATCAAGTTCAACAGTTAACCAAACACTGCCTAATCCACCACTAAACCATGTCCCTAAGCACCACATCTACATGTCTTTTAAGTACCTCCAGGGATGGTGACCCAACCACTTCCCTGGGCAGCCTGTTCCAATGCTGCACAACTTTTTTGGTTAAGAAATTTTTATTAACCTTAGAATAAGGCATTGTATATTCTGGCACTGTTTCTAAGTACACTGCCTATTGAACCTGATAGCTGTGTTAAGTTTGTCTTATTGCTTGATTTTTCTCTTTCTTATTCTACTCTCTGTCCATCATTTCTACTTAAACTGTAAGCAATTCATAGCTGGTACGTTCTTTCACAATACATTTTGCACATTTCCCTGCACAGTGAGGCCTTCATCTCTGTAGGCTCTCTATCAGACAGTCTAAGGTATCTAAGAAGACTAAGGGAAGCCCAAAAGTCTTTGTCAGCCAAATATATCTCTAAAATCCCGACGTTTAACCGCACCAAGTTCTTTCACAGCTTCTGAAGCTCATGACAGTCAGTAAAAAGTCTTGACACCTTTGAATGATTAAATATAGGCACAGCTCCACGCATACATTTTCTTCATTACAGAAAATATGATTTTTCTATTGGTTGGCTCTGTCCACATTCCAAAATTGCACCTGATATGAGAATTCATAAAGTTTCACCTTGCTCATTACCTCTGAAACTTTTTTTTCCTGCCCCAAAGTCTTTTACATTATGAGTGAATGCCCTTTGGACTGAATTCATCCCCTGGTTTCTGCCAGGAATTATTATGGATACCTCCATCCTGGCTGTTATCCCAGGAGCAGTGCTTGATGACATTGCTGTGCATGTCTTCTCTATCAGTCTGAGCTTCTGCTCTCACAGTTATTTCAACAAATTTTATGGCAATCACTGCAATCATTAGTTAAAGCTGTTGAGACACCTCCCACCCCAAAGAGGCTCTGATCGTTTCAGTGTCTTAGGGCAAAGCCTCTGCACTATAATTTCCAAAGAGGTCCAATCTTTGACATACAATTAGCTACTTCTTTTCTAAAGAGAAAAAGATACATCAGAGCCTCATCTTACAACTTGATATGGATCATAATCTACCATTTGTGATGATGCACCTGTGCATGGTGTATCAGGGCATACCCTAGTTGTCTTTAAGTCCAAAGCTTAGATGGTACCTGAGAAAAAAGGTTAGACAAGAAGATGTCTCGTTGATTTGAGGCATTCTGGCTTTGAGTCTCTCCCTGGTCTGGGACAGAGTGACACAAAAGGGTAAAGCAGACTAACACCTTCCTGAAAGGAAAAAGATGAATGGGGAATGTTATAGTAGAAGTCTATAAAATCACAGCAGTTATAGGAAGGAGAAACAATGATTGTTCAATGTTTCAAGAGCTAGACAGCATAAAATGGCAGGTGGCAAGTTCAAAACAAAAGAAGGAAGCTTTTCACAGAAGAAAAACATTTCACAGCTTCATAAGCAGGCTTTGAAATCTCTTGCTACAGAACAATAAGAATGTTAAAGTGAACAAAAAGTATTCAGAAAGCAACCAAATTCATGCAATAAAAATCTACCAACGGTCACTAAAAAATCATGAAAACCTCAACACTTCAGCAAAGCTATGGAGGCTGGGACAGTTTCACGGTAAAACATGCTTACCCTGTTTGTACACCTTTTCTAAAATGTTCTTTCTGTCTCCCTCTTGGAGACATAATTCTTGGTGAGACAGACCTTTGATGTACAGGAGTGTATCCACTTTTAGGTAGAGAATGATAGCTTTTAGGAACCTCACAAAGCTGACCTTCCATCACTCAGCACCTGCTGAGCAACAACTCTGTTTTTGCCATTAGTGCAAAGTACGTTATAGTTTGTGACAGATCAGGTGGAAGGTAATGACTCAGAACTGGAGCGCTAATACATCTTATAACCCCTCCACTCTGCTCCTGATATTTGCCCTCTGTTATCACAGATTGTCAGATAGATCAGTAAAGTGAAGAGAGGAATACTAGATTATTTCCTCAGAGTCTTTTTTGCAGTGCAATGATTTTGATTATAGAAAATTAGTGGAGGAATCTCCAACAGTTTGGCTCACTGTACAAAGTGATACATAGGTCAATCATCTATTGACCCACAAATGAAACACCTTTTTGAAAGATTGTGATTGCACAATGGAAGCTGGGACATTCTTGGCCGTATCTGTTCATCAGGACTAAAACCACCTAGAAAGAGAAGGGAAAGAGAGTGAAAAGACGGAGAAATAATCATGAGAGAAATCATACGAGCTGTGAAACTGCATTTATTGCAGGGTCAAGTTTCAAAATTATTAACACTGCCTCCTGATATGTAAACCTATGACATTCAGAGAACAATATAATCATAGAAGGTTATCAGGGTGGTCAAGCATGGCTCCCCCTTGGTGAATTCATGCTGACTACTCCCATTCACCTTCTTGTCTTTCATGTGCCTGGAAATGGTTTCCAGGGATAGTTGTTCCATCATCTTCCCAGGGATTGGGATGAGACTGACCGGCTCATAGTTCTCTGGGTCTTCCTGCTTGCCCTTTTTAAAGGTAGGAGTGACATTTGCTTTCTTCCAGTCCTGAGTGACCTACCCCGATTATCATGATTGTTCAAAGATTATTGAGAGTGGCCACAAAATTGCCTCAGCCAGCTCTCTCACTACTCATGAATTACCTTTGTTCATGCTTTTCCATGAAGGAGATGCAAACCACCTTGCCTCACAGTAACCTGTTCATGCAGCCTGTCAAGCAGCCATCTTTAACAGTTTTGAAATTTATAAAAAACACTTTGCATCCTTAGTTAACCTAACAACATATAGTGATGTAACTGGAGCTATAAATGTTCTGAAACTGCATAAACTAATTCACTTTGACTTAGGAGCTCATTGAAAAGCTTGAGATTCTTGATCAATATTTGCTGGTGGGTTTTGGGAAAGATGACATTTACTTAGCAACAGTAGAGACTTTATACTGTATACTTTATCTATTGAAAGTACTTGTAACTGTACAATGGTGTTTGCCCTTACAATAATTTCAATATAATGTTGACCATAGAAAATGAGAAAAGCAAGTAGAGAAGATAGTCATATAGTCATAATTCCAGTGCATTACACTCACAGCATGAGAGTGAAAACAGAGTATTTCTGTAGCACACCTTATTTAACTTCTTAGTCTGTTCCCTGTGTTTATACTGCTTCAATTCTTTATAGTCTGATGATTTATGAATTTTATTTAAAAATGTAAAAAACACAGGTTTAAAAAGTAAGATTTCTGTGGTATATGGTCTTTATAATGCATACTTTTTTTGTAACTTCAGTTATCATTAATAGGAATTACAATACAGAGTGTAAAATATATAAAACCTTTTCTGTATAAAATGTATGATACATACAAATGTAATTTGAATTTTTGCACCTAGCTTTGAAATGCTTCTCAAATATCCAGTTATTAAAATCTGCTGTATTTAATTGTGAATGAGAATAAAAATGGAGAGTTTATCCCAGCTATTCCTCTTTTCTGTAACAAAGTTTGTGGACCAGAAATTTAATAATCTTAGTGCTACTGTAGCAGCAATATTCTTGAAGGAAGTTTGCTTTACCTATGAAAACTTCTTATGCAACCACATTCCTCCTGTAGAGTTGTGAACACTTTTGAGAAAAGATATTCTCAGTGCAGCGTATCAAAGCATAACTTATGTGTCTGTTGGTGGTCGTATTTTGGCCCATCTTAAATAACCTTTTTCAAAAGTTTATCATCTTTAGTATATTTGCCTTTAAAAGTAGAATTTGTGGGATAGAAAGGTGATACCAACCCACATTGTCAGGGATATTCAGCTGCTGAGAAATGAAGGTCCTGACCCAGGAACGGGATTGAGCAATACCCAGATTAGTTAGGTACTGTAAAACCAAAACATTATGAGTCTACATTTACAGACTGTAAGTGAAATGCCCAGTTTCCTTACAGATAACAGAGAAAAACTTGTATCTCTGTACCTGAAGGAAAACTCTGAGTGTCCTCTAGAGATGCCTTGCTCTCCGTCTTCAATATGCCACTGAGTAGTGTGCGTAAGCATGTATCAGACATGAAGTTTCATGTTAGCAGCCACTTGCTGAGTAAAAATCCCTGTTCTGAAAGGCAATGCTGAAGAGAGGAGAAGGAAGCAGAGCATGTTTTGCACAATAATCTTGCAGTTCAGGTATTCACTCAAGATAGGAGAGCTCTCAGCTAACTTCCTTTTCTTTGGGATATTTCAAACATACTGCTCATCATCCCAGAAGTCAGTCCTCATCAATCATCATTATAACTTATTTTGGAGTTTAAAGGCATAGCATAGAACAGCCCAGGTTGGAAGGGACCTCAACCGGTTCCTTTCACCCGGCAGAAAGGCACGTCCTCTTTGTAGCTGGACTCTAAGTACTAGAAAACTGGGATGGGATTCCCCCTGAGCTTTCTCTTCTCTAGGGTAAAATGACCTACCTCCTTCAGTCTTTCATTATAGGGCAGGTTTTGTGCCCTTTGATCATCTTCATGACCCTCCTTTGGACTATTTCCAGTCTGTCTGCTTCTTTTTTGAATTGTGGGGACTAGAACTGAACACAGTGCTCTGGGTGCAACCTGATATTCACATCTCCACCTATCCAAATAATTGATTTTCACAAATAATTAAATATTAACCCTCCAGGCAATTGGTTAAGTCTTCCATTTTAAAGGCAGAGATGGGAAATAGCTATCCCTGTTCACTAGTGAAGGCTCCAATCAGTAGACTATGTTCTTACTTCACAGAGGGCCAAGGAATATTTTTCTTTTTCCTTTTTTTTGAGGCAACAGCATCAAGAGAAGTTAAAAGCCTTCTTTCCTTTCTTACCCACTCTTTGCTAAATAAGATAACTCTTTTCACAAGAATGTGCTATGTGGGTAGGAGTGCTTTAAACAGATAAAGACACTGAACTACCATCTCCCCCTCTTTGTACAAAGTGCAAAGTGGAAAGGGTGAAGGAAGCAATCTTTTAACAGAAATAAGAAACTTTTTCATCCTTTGATAGAAATGTTCAAGAAAAAGGTGAGGACAGCACATCCCAAGCATAGACCAAGGCCACTTTCCAGGTAACCTGGGCACTTTTTTGCCTAGAAGTTGTGGCATTTGAAATCAACCCATTTCTTCCCTGTTGTGTCCTTCAGCTGATCCATGTGCAGCTGTGACTCTCATTTTGGAGTGATTAATTTGACCACACCATTACAATGGGGTACATGATGTTCATTCTACTCTCTGAGCTGCAGACCTTAAAGATAAGTGCTGGAAAACACACTGCAACTACTAAATTCTTTCATTAATGTAGTCTCAGGAGACAAAAAAATGGTTGTCAGAATGCTTGTATTCCACTGCGAATCCTAAAAAGTGATATGCCTGCACTAACTTTGGAGTAAGAAATTGAACTTAAGTGCCTATTATCCAAAACTATTGATCTAGCCAAAATATTTTTCCACATAATTTGTTTTGTTCTCCCGCCTTGTCAAACCTCATTTTGAAAACTTGAAGAGAAAGAAACCCAAACTCTTCTTAGGAGGAATATATTCACAACATTATGTTTTGAACATCAGGCCTGTCAGTTCTGACAGTTAATAGTTTATAGCATCCCAGAACAAATTTGGTTCACTCATCCTTGATACACACCTACACACAAAGTACCCTTGCAAAATATGCCTTTTATCTTATCTATAATCAAGCCACTCTTATTACAGGTAGTTACATTGAGATTGTTTTGAGGAATGAGTAGGTTTATGGTCATTCACCAAACACTTTTCAAACTGTACTTCCACCAGCTCCAAATTAACTTCACTCCTGGATTTTTTTTACACTGATGATTTTTCCTAGCTTCTTCTAACTATAATTAGTCACTGAAAATTCTCTCTCTTTATGGCTGGAAAATGTTTTATACTCCAGCCACAGTTCTTTTTCCGTGCTAGAGAAAATCTTCAGCTGATGAAATCTCAGTAATCTAATGATCAGAAACCCATTCAGGAGCATCCATGAACATTCATCCTCTTAAAAAACCCTATAATTGAGGCACAGCAGTCAAATTATTATTTTTTTTTTCTTTTTTCAGAAAGACATCTTCAAAAGTAAGGAATAAGTAGCAAGTATGAAAAATGTGCGTTCATGCAATTTTACTAACAGCTCAGTTGTCATAAATAGACTGCAATAATTTATTTTAATAAGTATTTCTGGCTTGTATGCAGTTGTAAAACTAACAAGCAACAAAGTATGATAAAATCAAAGATAGCAATCTGAAAAACTTTTACAGTTACATTACTGCTTATTTCCGCCAGCTGGTCCAATTAATCTGTTAATGTTTGGTCTTTCAAATTTAAGAGAAAATGCTGAATCAGTTTTACATAATTTCAAAGGATAACTGCAATTATTTTGCTAATGTGAAGCCATAAAATGTCTAAATGTGAAAGCCATAAAACCAAAATTGTTCAAATTATCTTCTCGCCTTTGATTTTTGATACTTTCTTGTGACTTAGAACTAATCTAGTACAGGCTGGACTTTGTCAGTAGTAAAAATCTCATTGAACTTCAGAGGCCACAATAGAACCGTACTTTGTTTCTCTTTCCTGAAGAGATTTGCAGGAAGGTCATAGCACAGAAAATAATGGCAAAGCTGATGAAGAAGAATAAGTTGCACAAGGTAATACATGGTACAATGGAAGAGTCAAGAAAAAAAAATCACATCATCCAGTGCTTTATTCACAGATATCTACATGTATTTTTTTCCTGATGTTCATTCTTTACATTCACTTATTAGAATTTTGATTTTACTCATATTATTCCTTAATTACTTTATCCAAAAAAAGGCTGAATATTTAGCAAGTAAAAGCAAGTAATTTCTTCTTTTAGACATGAATAAATATCAAGAAGAAAGTTCAAATGTCAACATTTTGACTCTTTCTGTTACCACCTTGTTAAAATTCAGAACTACAATGTTACTTGGAAATCAAAAAAACAAGGAGAATGGAATCCTAAGCTCTCAAGAGCTTCTTCAGTAATTGTCTTGTAAATATTTTATGGATAGACTTTACTGTAATGGTTTACAATACACTTTACAAGAGGTTTTATGGGTCAGATTTTGAACCTAGATAGCAAATGCTGGTAAAAAAAGTGTTAAAAAAGATGGTTACTTTTGCCTTGAAACTGTGCTTCCACTTACAAAGCAGACATTTTTAAAAATAAAATAACAGAAAATTCAAAAGGTCAGAATCAAAAGAGCCGGGTTTTCTTCCTGAAGTTATGAAATGAACCCTAATTTTACAAAGTTAGCGGAAAACCTAGGTAAGCTGTTGAAGGTACATGACACAGCACTCTGGAGCAACATTTCTAGTTCCAGTGGCAATATGGCAGCAGTAAGCGAGAAGCAGAGCGTAACGCTATTCCAAGCTGTGTTATTTCTAGTTCTTGACCCAGCTCAGTAAGAGCTAGTACAGCTGTGTTCACCCAGCTCTGTTCAAGCCTGGGTTCTCTGGTGGACGGTTCTCAGAAGTTAAGATAATTAACTGGGGACCTGGTTTGTGCCATTGCAGGCATATCAGACGTCATCAAATGTTACTTCTAAGAGAATCAGTTTGTACCTCTTCATCGTCTCAGTTTGAGGGTCACAGAGGTAGTATGTGCTTTAAAAGCAAAGCTGGAGAAGAGACAAGAAAACAGGGAGAATGGAATAAATTACCCAGAGTAATTTATTATTATCCAGGATCAGTATGATGTGCTTTCCTAGTGCTAACAGCCCAAGACCTAGCACTACAGGAATCAATCCAAACAGCCATTCCGCAGGGACCCAGAGGCATTTTTCCATATAGAGACTGTAAGAAATGAAGAAGGCATCTGAGTGAAAACCCTAGACTTCTCACCAAAGTGCCTTCTCAGGACTCAAAGCTCCCATGCACTTGAAATGTTCCAGTTCAAAGGCTTTAAAAGTTTTGTTGCCATATTAGTTAACTACTGTTGCTTATGCCAGCAAGGACAAAAGAAAACAAAACTTATCACATGAATTCAGCTGAGTCAGACACTTACCATGGAAATTTAAGGCCAGGTGTTTGTTTGGCAAAACAGAAGGAGAAATCTGGGCAAAAGTCACCTTGATTTGTCTTTAGCTGCGTTTTACATGCCAGTTTGCTAAGTGCTTTAATTGCTTGAATGTTTGAAAAGGTGGGGGCGACAGCCTATTTA
Organism: Anarhynchus alexandrinus; assembly: GCA_008711295.1. Lineage (NCBI taxonomy): Eukaryota > Metazoa > Chordata > Aves > Charadriiformes > Charadriidae > Anarhynchus > Anarhynchus alexandrinus. The sequence goes on along the minus strand of VUYV01000096.1, from coordinate 1,905,859 downwards.
CTTATGTGTTTTGGGGAGTAAGTCCGCTATGTTGAAAGGACAAATGTAGCAACAGTAGAGATATGCAGAGATTACGACAGGAGTGATGCAGAATGGCTAAATAATGAAGCAGCTCTGGATAAAAACAAAGACAAAACTAGGAAGAATACTGAGAAAGAACACATGAAAGACACAAAACACACCAAAAATAATAATTTAAAAAAAAAAGCAAACACACAAAAGCAGCTAAAACTATCCTGATTAATCGGAAAGAAGTGGCAGCATGGCACTTGTATTTATGGGAGGAACTATGGAGCAGAGAGAAGCTTCCTTGGCTGACCAGGAAGAACACTTTCACATAGCCCATGTGAGCTGCTCACCCTCAGCACCAGACCAGGAAAAAAAAAGTGTAGTTCAACTTCATATCTGCAAAGGCAAGGTCTGTTTGTAAGACTTCATATGCCTCCTGTTGTGTTTCCCCACTGCTGCTGTGCTTCATTCAAACATTCAGAGCTTATAAAGATTGGGTAAAAATCCTATGGCAGAAAACATCATTATTATGTACCATGGGACTCTGGAAATCCATGTACCAATCTACTTAAAACATTGTTGTTAAATTCAGCTTTTAGAAAAACCTTCAATACTTCCTACCCCATGCCAGTTTTGCAAAAGTAGTTATGTTACTGTTGATTTTTCTTGATAATGTACTATTTCTTCTTTTCTTGACAAGCATACAAATGCACTTAATTCACTAGTCTATATAAGAAAAAAAAAACAAGTTTTAAAAAGCAAAAGATTCCGTTCTTCAAGTTTAGTTTCCAGTGGCAAAACACAGGCTTCTCTGACAATAAGTATGGCTTACTGGTAAACTTATTAGTACACCTGGCATTTTTTACATTGAGTTTGATAAGTTGGCACAGGGTTGTATAGAATTTATGAGACATTTTATCTGTGCCAAGACATTTTTCTTTTGGTGAAGATATATATCAAATGGTCAGACATGGTCCAGTAGCTAATAAGGTACAAAGACATCTTCACTTCCATTGACTTCACTGACATCAACAAGGACAAATACACTTATCTCTGGCAGAGAATGAGTTTGTTACAACAATCCACTTATAAATAAGTTACGCAAATAGTTTTTAAATGGTTATGGGAGGAGATAATTTTTGAGCAACCAAAGAGTACATGTAGCCTGTGCAAGGGTAATTCCCTTGATGCAAACAGATCTGTGCCTTCTTGCTTTTTTATTGAGTTTGGCAATTTTGCCACCTATGTAACCAATTGAAAATATAGGGCAAATCATGCAGCGTTCCTGTAGCATATTTGGCAGTGAAACTCATAGGGTTTTCAATCTCAAATGTATTTTTCAATTTAGTGGAAAATTCCTAAGCTTATG
>VUYV01000096.1:1889787-1904254 GCA_008711295.1 Anarhynchus alexandrinus | reverse complement strand
CAGCCATTCCGCAGGGACCCAGAGGCATTTTTCCATATAGAGACTGTAAGAAATGAAGAAGGCATCTGAGTGAAAACCCTAGACTTCTCACCAAAGTGCCTTCTCAGGACTCAAACCTCCCATGCACTTGAAATGTTCCAGTTCAAAGGCTTTAAAAGTTTTGTTGCCATATTAGTTAACTACTGTTGCTTATGCCAGCAAGGACAAAAGAAAACAAAACTTATCACATGAATTCAGCTGAGTCAGACACTTACCATGGAAATTTAAGGCCAGGTGTTTGTCTGGCAAAACAGAAGGAGAAATCTGGGCAAAAGTCACCTTGATTTGTCTTTAGCTGCGTTTTACATGCCAGTTTGCTAAGTGCTTTAATTGCTTGAATGTTTGAAAAGGTGGGGGCGACAGCCTATTTACTTATGTGTTTTGGGGAGTAAGTCCGCTATGTTGAAAGGACAAATGTAGCAACAGTAGAGATATGCAGAGATTACGACAGGAGTGATGCAGAATGGCTAAATAATGAAGCAGCTCTGGATAAAAACAAAGACAAAACTAGGAAGAATACTGAGAAAGAACACATGAAAGACACAAAACACACCAAAAATAATAATTTAAAAAAAAAAGCAAACACACAAAAGCAGCTAAAACTATCCTGATTAATCGGAAAGAAGTGGCAGCATGGCACTTGTATTTATGGGAGGAACTATGGAGCAGAGACAGGCTTCCTTGGCTGACCAGGAAGAACACTCTCACATAGCCCATGTGAGCTGCTCACCCTCAGCACCAGACTGGGAAAAAAAGTGTAGTTCAACTTCATATCTGCAAAGGCAAGGTCTGTTTGTAAGACTTCATATGCCTCCTGTTGTGTTTCCCCACTGCTGCTGTGCTTCATTCAAACATTCAGAGCTTATAAAGATTGGGTAAAAATCCTATGGCAGAAAACATCATTATTATGTACCATGGGACTCTGGAAATCCATGTACCAATCTACTTAAAACATTGTTGTTAAATTCAGCTTTTAGAAAAACCTTCAATACTTCCTACCCCATGCCAGTTTTGCAAAAGTAGTTATGTTACTGTTGATTTTTCTTGATAATGTACTATTTCTTCTTTTCTTGACAAGCATACAAATGCACTTAATTCACTAGTCTATATAAAAAAAACCCCAAGTTTTAAAAAGCAAAAGATTCCGTTCTTCAAGTTTAGTTTCCAGTGGCAAAACACAGGCTTCTCTGACAATAAGTATGGCTTACTGGTAAACTTATTAGTACACCTGGCATTTTTTACATTGAGTTTGATAAGTTGGCACAGGGTTGTATAGAATTTATGAGACATTTTATCTGTGCCAAGACATTTTTCTTTTGGTGAAGATATATATCAAATGGTCAGACATGGTCCAGTAGCTAATAAGGTACAAAGACATCTTCACTTCCATTGACTTCACTGACATCAACAAGGACAAATACACTTATCTCTGGCAGAGAATGAGTTTGTTACAACAATCCACTTATAAATAAGTTACGCAAATAGTTTTTAAATGGTTATGGGAGGAGATAATTTTTGAGCAACCAAAGAGTACATGTAGCCTGTGCAAGGGTAATTCCCTTGATGCAAACAGATCTGTGCCTTCTTGCTTTTTTATTGAGTTTGGCAATTTTGCCACCTATGTAACCAATTGAAAATATAGGGCAAATCATGCAGCGTTCCTGTAGCATATTTGGCAGTGAAACTCATAGGGTTTTCAATCTCAAATGTATTTTTCAATTTAGTGGAAAATTCCTAAGCTTATGTGGCGTTTCAGACTACTGAAGGAAAGGAATGAGGGAAAAGAGTAGAATTTCATTTTCCAGGTACGGCAGGAATGTAATATTTATACCCTTTCTAACAGACAGGACATACACTGGGTCACGTTGCCATACTGTTTTATTTAGAGCACGACTAATTTAGAGCAAGACCCATAACAGTCTCATCAAGTCAATAGAGTTCACCTGTTCTTTCACTAAGGCAACATGCCATTACTTACAAAGGGCACTACAGTTGCAACAGAAAAAAAAACTGTCCCAGCCCCAGTATAAACATGAATAAAGAAGTATAACCATTAATAATCAGTGATCTGTTCTGCAGCAGGCATCCAACACTGTTTTTGACTAGAAATTCTACCCTGAAGTGTAAATGTGTAGGAAAAGCAGCAGTGAAGTTCTGAAAAATCAGTGTTATCTGATGAAAAATATTCTGTTGAAGTTCTCTTTCTGCTCTGATCCTGGTAATACGTAAAATCTATATGGCCTAAGACTTTTAAATACTTTGACAGGAATCATGCATCAAGTCTATCAAGTTCATGTAAGTCTTTACCATCTTTGTTTTTAATTCTATTAGCTGATCCTTTTTGAGGGAACCAAACGGGGGGAAAATAACCAAACAAAAAAAGAAACATAATTTCTTTTCTCACAAAAGGAATCATTTGTTACTAATTCTGAAAAGTGAAGGCTCTCTTTTTTCCTTTTTCTTCCTCATTTCTATTTTTCTTGTGAAATATCTTATGATTTGAAATGAAGCAGCAAGGAAGCAGAGCCTCCCCCAGGTTATTTAAAACATTATTCAGAAGAAGACAGCAAGAAAGTCAGTGGACAGAGAATGTCAATACATATTGTGGATGCAATCAGAAAATATTCTGAATGTTCTGGCTGGGTCTGATCTCATCAATGTGTGTGTATGTAAAGCCACCATAGCAACCATGCTTGCTGTGCAGGGTGGAATCAAGGCAGGATTTCTCTTTTCCTTGCCTGTGCAATGTTTTAAATCTCCTGCGTCCATTCCAACCAGTCAGCCCCAATCCTGAAGGCAGAAAAGTAAATGCAAAATTTTAAAAAAGTTATTTTAAAGTTTGTTAGTGGCACTTAGGTTCTGTCACAGATTTTATTTCATCTGCAGATTGCACTGATATAGAAAGTTACTTGATCTAACATTTTTAAACAGAATAAATAAGTAAGTTTTAATCACAGTTTTTTCAACCATTCTTAGGAACACTGTTTTACCAGGAACACAGCTTATGCTTAATTGTACGTTCAGACCTCTGCTGCCTGATTAAGAGAAAATTATCTTTTGGAGTTTAGACAGGAAAAACAAACATCATCACAAAGATGGAGCTACGTCTGTGAGGTTTTATGCACTATAGGTTCCATTGTTAATGCCTCATAACCACAAGCCCTTCATATACAAAGATTAAGGGAGACAAATATGGTTTCTTGTGGTTCTGAAGTGTCTTTGGCACCATACCCGCTCAGATAGCTGTCACCTCCCACAGTTTGCTGTGCCATTGGAGAACTGCAGGAGCTGGCAAGAAGATGAACTCTCTGAAATCCTGAAGCTGTTTCTCTGAAGCTGAAGAGGCAGACGTTTCTGTTTAGAAAGCAATTTAGAGGTGATGTTACACAACCGTTAATTAGAATACCCTTCAGACACCCTAGAGAACAGATACTGACCTGTTCATCATCTAGCAATTACCTTCCTCCTACTTGTAAACTAAGAATCAGGTTGCCAGCTGAATGTCAAAAGATTATCTTCAGTCCTTTTCATCTTTTAATCCTATTCTGAATGATACCTAATCGGCCTCTGTATTACTTTGCTCCACCCAGTCCATAGCCTGATATATAACTTCCTTCTCAGAAATGTCAAATATATTATAAACTTACATTTAAAGAGTGATATTCCCTTGCTGTTCAGTAATGTCTAGATTTGGGATAAAACATCAAGCTTATATGCACAAAAATACATACTTTGTGGATTTCTGAATTAATAACCTCTAGAAAACCAACACATACTCTATAAAATAAATGGTTACCCCTTGTTGAAATAATTAGACAATATGTCACTTCAACCACTTAGGGTTGCCTTCTTGACAGCGATACTTTAAGTCTGATGGAACAGGAGAATTTGGACCCTGAGTGACGTTGTTTCCTATTGATTTCTTATTTTCGTGCTTGTGTCTTTTAATCCATTCTAAACTGTAGAGGAGAGAAGAAAGAAGGTGGTGTGCAGGTTAGAAAGTATGTGCTTCATTTCATATGTGATTGATTTCCTATTAGTACATGATTTTCTCATTGTTAGGTAGTTTCCTACTTATGAATTGTGTTGGGACTGACTAGTTCTGCATCTGCTGGAGTGGCATTTTGAATCTCATTTGGGAGATGGCTTGTTCATTTCCACTGTGTTATGTCATGCTCTTACAATGTGCATTTGGGGTTTTTAGTAACTGCTGTCTTCCTAAGAGCTGTGAAATTATCCCTTAGTTTTAAATTATGCTTCTGCTGACATCATATAGAATGTTTTCTGCAAGAAGACCAGGCAAGGCCAGAAAGTTATGCTCCTACTATCTCTTGCTCATAAAATATTCAGATTCAATTAAAAGACAACAGTGATCAAGGTGAAAAGGAGGGTCTGTGTGTTACTACAGCTCAAGGGTAACGATAATTGTCACCTATTAAGTTGGACAGCATAACACGGTGTTATTTCATTTCAAAAATAATGAGATTTCTACAGCTGTCTTTGTGAGATTTGGGTTCGCTTCTGTTTTGTTTTATTTTCTTTCACTGAAATGCAGAACATCTGGTCTAAAAAGCTCACACCAATATGTCAGATGAAGATTTATAGAATTACAGTGATTAAAAAGGAAAATTGTTTTACAATAAACTGACACATCTGCCAAGTGTCAATATTTACTTACAGGCAGCTTTTGATGTCTTATAGAAAAATAGATTATCCTTCTTTCCCTGCCTTCTTTTTTANCAGTTTTTAGCTGTCAATAAGGCATTGTCTCCATAGCTGCATTTGATTGCTATGTGTGTACAGCTGTGCTTGTTTAAACCATGTTGGCATGCACTACATATCTGTAGAAATTAGATTTTGCCTTTAAATTAACCAAAAAGCTGTTCCACCACTCATTCTATAATCTATGTTTTCAAGGGATATAACCATTTATTCTGGCACAAGTATAGAATCTCCCTTCAATGCAAACTGCATGAGCAATCGCATTACATCAGTTTTTAGGAAGGAAGAAAAATAAGTTGTGAATCTCAACTTTTATTTTGTCTTCTTCCTTTTCTTTGGAAATTATGCCAGGTTAAAATAAAAACAGACTGAACAGTGGTAATAACATTCCCTGGAAGAACATATGTAAATATTCTACTTTTTAAAGAGCGGTTTTGTTTGGGGTTTTTTTTAGCATTCTCAGAATAGGATATTTTCTCAGGTAAAAGACCCACATATGTTATTGAGTATCTAGTTTTAAAGAATTGAATAGATTGGATGCTGAAGATGTCCTAGATTAGCTTAAAGTTTACAGTGATCTCTGTTCAAGGTGTCCCTACTGGGGAGCTCCCAGATGGAGAGCTATAGAATGGAATGACACAGATTGCTTGAAAAGCAGGATTGCTGTTAACTCACCTTCTAGTTAGACCTTAAGAGAACATTTTATTTAATAAAAAAAAAAAGGAATTCTAGGGGAAACTTTCAATCACTTCAATACAAACTATAAAAATACATTTACTTATATACTTGGAATAAATGTGTATAAGACTTGTATAGTTCTGAAGATCAGAATATCTTAGCCAGCTTTTGGATGTGACATGATTTTGTGTGCCACACCATAAGCCTGTCAAGCTTCCCTCAAACCCCTTGCATCTTCAAAATATTCTTTCTCTCTGAGGAGATATTGACATATCTCTCCCCTGTATGCAGTCTCCTATTTTCATCAAACTTGTAGTGAGATAATCTTGGATAATCTCTTGTTCAGCTGCGGAAGTTCTCCGATGAGTCAAAGACAAGAGAACAGACAGAACAGCAGACTGACTGGCACACAGACAAACAGTGTGACTGGACATTCTTCCTTTGCATGAAATCAGTTAAAAGATGCAGTTTCTTCACCAAGGATACCAAGGATATAATTAAGCTACTCAGGAGAGAAAACAGTGCTAGAAGACTTTGTATTCTGAAAACATCAGAGAAGAAATTATATGTGAATTTATGAATGCAATCTGGAGAAAAGTGTAGGTAGCACATGGAGAAAAAAAAGCAGAAGAAAAATGCACATAATTTAGTGTAGTGATTGTACTTTTAAAGTTTCCAGGCAGTGATTTGCCATGGATCCCATTTTAAAGGATTAAATATATTGGCTTACTTGAGAATATCCAATTTAGCCTAAGGAAAAATGGGTCATAGATTACTGCTTTTCCAGGAATGACTTTGAGGAATATTAATGTATAGCAGACAGGAGAGGACAAAGTAGCCATCATACAATATCTTTAAGTTTTGAACTTGCTGGAAAGATCAGGTAGGTAGTATAGAAAAGTCTGAGCAACCTTAATGCACTGAGTATTCTTGCTGCAATAAAAAAAAGGCAAGGATTGTATTGCCAGAGGGCATACAGTATAAATCAAAGTAGTTGATATTGTATCCATGTAAGCTATAAATTGAACATTACTTAGAATGGTGTATATAGTTCTGTCGCCATATTTTAGCAAGGGTATAACTGTGCCTGACGAGAGACTGTATATTATATTAACACATAGACTGAAGTCATGTGCTAAAGATTTATGTAATAATTAGAATTGCAGAAATAAACTTTACTAAGCTTCTTTAATTAAAGACTATTCTTTTATAGGCTGGTCTTACAACAAATGAGCTCTTGGCAGCAGCTGTGAAATCTACTGCAAGTTAAACTTGCACTTCTGTTAAATATGAGGACTCCAAGTCCACTCTTTACCAGACCATATTAAAAGACGCAATTCAGACTCTCAGCAGTCTTCAATTTTATGATTCAGGTCTTGGAGAAGGTAGCTCAGCTCAATAAAAAATGGTACAATAGTCCAGGCAGAGGGTGTGATCATAGGTCCAACAATACACCCAAAACTAACTGACAGTATAGACCTATGCCAAGATTCCTCACAGGGTATCTCTGGATAGGATAAAACTGATGGAGTCGGATAGTCTAAATAATTTTACAATATATGCACCTATCTTTCCTACAGAAATGGAATTAGATGATATTTGTTATACCTTAAAGGCAAAACTCTGTGTTAGTCTTGCTTTGTAATTTGAAAGAAAGTCTTCAAACAGGGCGTCAGGAAATACTGCATTCACTGTTTTTCTGGAGAAAGCTTCTATATATGAGGGGGAAAAAAAAAGAAAAAAAAAAGAACTGGCTTTTTTACTCTCCCTTGCCAATGAACATCAAGCTGTTTTGATGTCTTGTGTTTATTATGTTTTTGCTTTGGGAATTTGAAACTGAAATCCACTTCAATATTATCTTATTTTGTGAAATAAATTGTTTCATTCCCCCATCCATCAAGTAAAGCACACAGCACTGGATTAATTTAGATTAAGGGAAACAACAAGGAAAAAAGAAGACAAAGACAAAACTTCAATGAGACAATGTTCGAAGTGCCTTTTCTATAGAGGTGATAGCAATTCTTCCAATCGAAATAGCCTGAGAACTCTATCTGGAAGGGAAGCTCTGAAATTTACGGGTGTAATAGATAAGTAAATGAGTGTCATTTTACAACATGAACTGCACATTTACGCTTGCTATTTGTTTCTTGTTGGCTTGAGTAACAGTGAGTGAACTATTCCCTGTTACCCACCTTTATATTTTCCTTTTCTCTTGAAATTAATTTAAGCGTACATGTAGTAGGAGAACTACATAGATTTGTGTAATTGGTAAAAATATAGAAAAAAGGATGGCAGCTTATGTTGCATGGCAGTGGCATTGACAATGACCTTTTTCCCTTAAATCTGTCTCTGTCTCAAACTATTTGTTGATAGCAGTTTAACATGACTTTCTTATTTTGGATCCTCTACTTTTAAGTACGAGACCATTCTGAAGTATCTCATGTCGTCCTTTAGTTTTGGCAGCAGGGAAAATAAACGTTTCCATATGTCATTTGAGCAACATATGAATATCTAATTGATATGAAAGAAAGTGATAAAGTTAACATTGGAATCGTATAAGCAACAGTTAAGCATACACTGTAGAGCTATTTTTTTTTCCTTTTCTATAGGTTCTTTCAACAGGATATAGTTCTGTTAAGCTCCTGCAGTATTATTGCTGCTGACAACTGACATACAATCTATACTCATAGGAACTTGGCAAATATTACCTCAAAAGACAAGTTCCTATGGCATAGGTATCTTAAAATATGTGTACAAAATGATGACTTTACACAAAGGGTTTGCTGCAGCCTTCTAAAGGACATTGATCTAACATGCTGTTTTCAGTGTGATATTTTAGATGATTGAAATATTCATGTAGGCCATTATAAAGGGTCCCACAACTGGGAGTACCATGCTTTTCTGATCAACGTCTTGAATTTATTCATTTCTATTTTGTATGAGAGTGATGTTGCAGAGTAGTTATTTTTCCCAGCATAAGTTGATGCTTAAGAGAAAAAAAATCACATCAGATATATAGCAAATACATTGTTTTACCAGTTGCAAAACCCACGTGCTACAATGATGAGAAAAATAGTCTGATACTATAGCAGATAACCTGAATAACTGACTGTTAATTACTTCATTTACAATAAAACATATTTCCCCTTTTCGTTGATGATTTTGAATTGCTAACATATAACATTGATACTTGTGCTTTTCTATGGGTTCCTGGTAAATTTTGGTGATCTTAAAAAAAGCACGCTTTCATGCAATACAATGCAGATAATGTGTGAAAAATGCATAAATATACTGCAGGTGTCTGTTTTTTTCACAAGTCTCATTTTCTTTTAACAATTATGCTGTTTGCAAAGCTGCAGTGAAGGTTATTGCAACTGCGTTTGTCACATTCTGGTGTACTTGGTACTCTATTTCTAACCAAGAATTTACAAAGGCATATATCCTGAAAGCATGAAAATCCTTTTGCAACCTTGTATCTCAAAGAAACAACACAAACAAGGAAAAAAAGAATGCTCAGTGCACTGTCCAAGAAAGCAAGGAAGCATCTAAGGAAGAAAAGGAAATTATCACGTGAAATGATCAGTTGCATTTAAGAATGAGTGTGTCTAACTTATTATAACTATTTGCAAACAAGCTATCTTATCTTTCCTGACTTATTAGGAAAACTTTTAGAGAAAAATCTTGATCTAAATAGATGAACTTTCAGTGTGTCACATTTGAATCTAAAAGGGAACAGAGATGGGACTGGGTAAGGAAAAGGTGTTTATCCTCTCTGTGATGAATGTTTCCTTAGCTGTTGGTCTGTTTGTTCAAATATCGCTATCCCTCATTTTCAGTCTCTGGAGGTGACAGGAGTTTGGCAAACAGAGATGAGCAGGAAAGCTTAGGCAGTCAGTCTTGCATTTTCTGTTATCCAAGAGTTAAGTTTCATTCACAAACAGGTAGCATTGGGAAGGAAATACTAAACTAGTCCTAGTCGTGTCAACAGAAAATAAGTCTGTGGATCTCAGAACTAGGCTCAATACACTTGCAATGTAACCATGAAGCAATAGCAGGACCCTAGTTTCCAGGGATGTTTTGAAAGAATTCTGCTTTTTTGGTTCCTCTTGAAATCTCTTTTTGCAGCTGTGGCCTACAGTGTCCACCACTGGACTGAGGTCAGTGTTTAATTACCAGGTGTATACAGTTTGAGCCCTGCCCCTTAAAAGTCGCAGCACATAAACTATTCATGATGCTGTGCTATACACTGCGTAAACTGGCATTAACCATTAAGCAGCAGCATCTATTATGAAATATTTTTTTCTAATTTTTTCTTTCCTTAAAGGTAAAGGAATTCAGTTTTTACTGGGGAAAAAACACACAACAAAATTAGGATTTTAGAACTTTTGCAGTTACTGTAGCTCTAAAAATTACTATGAAATATACCTTATCCTTATTTTTTTAGAAAAAACTGTAGATATCTCACTTTCACTTTAAGGAAAAATGATGAAACTTGAAACTGAAATGAAGCATGAGCAGCTTCATTTCCACTGTAAGCTACTAAAAACTAAGTGGCTAATGATCAAAATGCCACGTTCACTATAAGCTTAACTTAATTCAATATTATAATCACCACATCAAAGTTATTGTAAAGCCCAAAATGTTCTATGCACTATATTAGATGAAAAGGTTTTTGTAACCAAGATGAACAGTGATTCCTTGTTGCTCTAGGAGATTCTATGTCTTGTATCACGTAGGAGTTTAGATTAGATTATCTGAATGACTTCTTACAGAATACCACTGGCGAAATTACCATACAGTCTTCATTTTCTCAAAAATTTTCTTTTGAAATTATGTTCAGAAAACTGCAGCTTTTTGTAAAATCAGCTGATATCAGAAATATCTTCAATCTGTAATATTTAATAATACCTTACTGTCAAACAGCAAAATACTGTACAGTAACTTGTGAATATTCACATGCTATTTCCCAGAAAACACATATTCCAAAGCACAGAAGTATTAAACTATTAAATTCAAGTTTATACTTCATGAGGATTTTCTGTATTTCTTCTGTGAATGGTTGGTGTCACTTCTTTATTGCCTTTTTTTACAAGATTCCCTTTATGGCTTTTTCGATTGCATGTGTGGTCTTCAATCCTTAAATCTTATTATCACATTTATTGAAAGAAATCAAATCCCAACAAACAATTAGAAATGGAAGGCAACTGATGGGTTACTGCTGTATCTGTAGATTTCAGTTCCCCAAACAGTCATCATTCAAACTTGTAAGATTTTCTTGGATCCAAATTCTGCCAACTGGCCCCTTCAAGTCTAACAGCACATTTGGGACAAATTAATTTTTATGAAAGCTTCTTTTTCTTTCTTATAAAAAGCATCTGAGACACATAAAAGGCATCTGAGAGCATCTATACACATGATTACCCAAGAGAGCCCAGTATTTTTAGCGTATATATAATAAAATATCTGTCTCTCTTGGGTAATTATGTGTATACCAAAATGTTCACTGGTAATTGGGAAATCTGACCCACCACCTACTTAAAGTGTTGGGTTTTTGTTCGGTACACGAGGAAATTACGTGGAAAAAAAAATGATTGCCAAGGGTTACAGAGAATGTTCTTTCATCATCATTCATTGCAGAAGCAGGATGGAGGAAAAACACAGAAACATAAGGAGATGAGATGAAAGGAAGGTTGCAAAGGAAGCCAGACTCCTAAACTGAGCTCTGTGATCTCTCTGTCTTTCTCTCTAATGGGTGTCCTCCCTGACTAGCCCAACATTATGTTAAGTAGCAAGCATGTGGCATTTTCTGCAGCCAGAATGCAGAGAAAGGCAAAGCAAGCACTGTACTATCCATTAGGATGAATCAGCTCATGAAATAAAAATCAGCTCCAACTTTCATCTACGGCTTAAAGCGAACCAAACTTTTTCGAGGGCTGTATATATATATACACACACATATACCCATGTGCGCATGTGTATAAATATATATCAAGATATATAAATATATATATACACTAATATAATGCTTCTGAAAAAGCTGTGAAGGCTAATGCCACAGCTTGTTGTGCTTACCTCCTCAGGTGTCCATTTTATGTGGATCTGACTAGGACAGAGATGTCTTCAGTCAATAACCTCATTCATCACAGTTGACAAACGCAACAGCAGTTTTGATGGGAACATTTGAGTCATAAAAGGATGCCTTCAAGCGCTCTAGATTCCTTCTGGGCTATTTTCACAAAAAACTCATCAGTATTAATGTAGCATTAAGTATGGATGTCTTCAGCAGATAACAGCGATGAGAAACTGCCGGAAGATTTGCCCCTACTCTTCCAGTTGCCTGCCTCCCTTACTTCCTCTGGTCACGTCGGGCAGAGGTGGACTTAGACTATTCCTCTTAGACCCCAAGTGTGAAGGGACCTCACCCTTCCAGGATGAGGCTGAGGCTGTGGCACTGTGGTGTGAGTTTTCTCCCCTCCTTGTGACACGCACACGTTGCATGCAGCTGCCTACCCTCAGGCCTCCATTCCTACCCATATCAGACACAACAAGGTGGTAACAGCTGCGGCGGCTCAGCTTTCTCAGGGTGCAATATTCGTACTCCTATGAGTCTGAAGTGTCCCTTGTATAATTACTTTTTCTACCTGCCATTTTTGTAGCCTTTCTGCTATGGCTGGTGGGTTAGTTGTGACTGTCAGTATTACCCAGGACACCCATTTGATGGTGGTGTGAATTTTTTTGTCTTTCATGGCATGATCCTCAGCAGGGTTTTTAAATACAAGTCCGCCTGCAACGCAGCAGTCCATTGAGATCAAAGAGGGTATCAGAGAGAAAACTGCCTGGTGGATAACGATGAGGAATTAAGGTGTCTCTGACCCACCCCACTGCTCCTGGCAGTGTCAAACATGTGTGTGAGCTTACCACACTCTGCATTTTACTTCCCTGTGGTTTTGTATTGTTGCACATCAGGGTAGTTCCTAGGTGCTTTCCAGATAAAATAAACTGTTGTAGCACAGTTCCCAGGAAAATCTTGCTGTTACATCTATGCTGTAATCTACAGAGGGCCAGAATATGGGCTTGAGCTTTACTGTGTGATTATTAATACTGTTTAATTGTGAACAGACTACCAAACTCCATGTCGGTCTTGCTCACTTGCACTCTGCAGACAGTATTTGCATATATTTCAAGGATTGCACAGAACAAAGACTGTTCCAAATAGGCAGCCACCCTCTTTTGGAGGGGAGGCAAATTTTCCTGCATATCAGGGAACTGTTCCATTTCATACTTTCCTTGGGGACCAAAGAGCGGACTGTGGCCCTTTTCTTTTAATCCACTTGTCTTCTGGAGTTCTCAGGAATTATTTTTCAAATATAAGAGGCAACACTCGAACATAAGGCTCAGTGCCCACAATATAAGTGGAAAATCTCTATCGTTATTCAAGTGCCATTCTCAGATGCCCTCTCAGAGACTGCTGAGCCTTTTAATCACCTCAGTTTCTGCCTGCGGTCATGCACAATGCACTACACATAAGTTACTCTGAGCCTTTCTTCTGAACCATAAAAGAGAGGTCTCCTATCCTGAGCACTTGCATCATCCTCTTCAGTGCGTAGTGGGATCTGAATTCAGTCTCCAGACCTGCAAGGAGAAGGACTCAGGTCTTTCTAGCACGTACCCTTCTTCTCACTGCTAAGATATTCAAAATTCTATGGCGGGTTGAATTCTCACTACGGGGTTTTGCTGTGAAAGTGTAAATGTATGTTAGTAGAAACATCTTGGCTCATGGCCATGAACAAAAGTCTCTCTCTCTTTCTCTAGCTAGGCACTGATGCATAAATCCAATTATCTTTCATTCGGTCCTTCACTTAAATTTTCCTCATCTCATTTCTAAAGATCCCAGCTGTGTTTATTGTATAGGCATCCAGCATTGGAACTAGTGAGCATTATACAAACTGCTGGAGCACCTAGGAATTTACTGTTGTGTAGGCCTTACATGATTGACCAGTGTTGATAAAAAACTTTCTAAATTTAATTTTTTGGAAGAATATTCACAAAGAAAGAAGGTTGAAAAATGAAAGTAGCAGAATCCAGTAATCACAAGCCAACACAAACATCTCAGATTTTTTTTTGTCTTGATTTTTCTTCCTTTTCTAAGGGTGTATATATAAAATAGGAAATGAAGACATAAATTGAGGCCACAGAATCCATCAACTTTTAAATCCAGAAGCACAGCGGGCGTGATTTTTAATTTTTTAAAAATTCTGTTAGAGGGAAGCTCAGAGCCTGATTTTCCAAGATATATTTTTTAGCTATGTGTCTTGCACCTATCAGAAGGCATAATCAACTCTGTTGGCTTTATTGACTTTAATTTGAGCTTCTTTTTTTACAGCTGAGATAATCTTTCTATCTCTTCCCCATAGATCTGGCAGTAATTTCTTCTTACTTAGTGAATAAAATTGGTGCTTTGATGAAATGAGTATTTCTTATTCTTGCAGTCTCAGCAGTGCTGTCTTTATAGTTACAGGAATGGTAAATCTTCTTTCAGACCATCAACAGTAGCATTAGGTTGTACTCAAATGCAGTTGAAGCAAATCTCTCATCCTTGTAACTTCAAGTCCAGTTTTTAACTGTTTACCAGGAAAATGTATATGCTATTTTCATAAAGCAGCTGGATAAGTTGCAAAATTAAACTAGTTGAAATAAACAGCTTGGAAAAATACTACCAGCTATTTATTATGTATATGTCTTATGCTGTCATATTCTGAAATACAGTTTGATAATTGGTGTACTTTGATTCACTGTTGGAAGACTATGTAGGGTATTGTCATAGCTCCACCGATGGGAAGGAGTTCTATATCTATGACACTTAGGCACCACTGTGATGAGAACTTTAGCAGAATTTTGATGGATAATAGGAGATAACTGGAAGGAATATGGGTGAACACAAAACAAGATTTCTTTTTCAAGTCCATGTTTTATTTTCAGTGGATGTGTTTCTTGTGGTTTTGGGTTTTTTTTTTTTGGGGGGGGGGGG
>VUYV01000096.1:1844452-1889762 GCA_008711295.1 Anarhynchus alexandrinus | reverse complement strand
GCAGAAGTATATTCAGGGACATCTATTTAAGGCAAATGATGTAAAGAAACTGCTTCTTCAGAAAGCCAGCAATTAGCTGTACTCAGAGGGAGGGGAGCCGACCGTTCTGTAGCACTGTCCCCAGTGCTGTATCAATTCTTCCACCAAATGAACGAATTGAGGAGGGAGAGATGAGAGAAGGCTGCACAGCCACAAACACTTTCCTGTGTTTAACAACAATATTGAGAGCTTTCTGCACTTACAGTAACATAATCCATCAGTGGAAAAATTAAGTATTACTGACAGGGTACAGCCTCATGCAGGACCATCAGTACCAAGAGAGGAGACTTTGCTTCCTACAGAAAAGAGTTCCTGGGATTTGGAGCCATTTCCCTGTGTCGATGCTGTTATGTTGGTGAGGCTGACGGAAAGCCAGTCAGGGTCAGAAATCCTTAAAGGTGAAGGCATCAGACATGGTAATACTCTGACAGCCCATTCAGAGAACAAAGGAGCCACCATAGGGAAAAAGCAGAGAGGCTCTGGATTTATGTAAGATGAAAGTTTGACACCGTAGCTCTTAAGCAGATTGTTTTCAAAACAAGCTTCACTGGCTACAGACCATGTGAGATTTTGGTAAAGAGATATTCCTCCTTTCTCCTCGGCAGGTCAGGTTTTAGACTCATTGTAAAAGCAGCTCCAATTTTCCGAAAAAGTCAGCGTGCCAGTCTCTGCGAGCAGCTGGGACCATGTGACCATTCGTACTGATTGCAACACACCCCAGCAGATGATTTAAGGTTCCATGGATTCCTTTCTCACCAAAGAGTGTCAAAATAAGAATAATTTACCTCAGAAATAGACAGGCATATGTAATGAGAGAAATCACAATTTCACAGATGTGACTGCTTTGGGGATTTTTTAAGCGAACTACTTTTGCAAGTGGACATGCTCATTCACTGAGGAATTTTGTCCAGAATAAAATTAATGATCAAAATATAAGAAGACAAAAGATAAAGTCACAGAGGTTCAGGTGTCATCTCTGAACAAGTATCAGCAGGACCCTGAACGTGTATTTCCCATAACTTATATGATTTTCTGTATCACTCTAAATGTAACAGTTTCATTCCAGTCCAGACCAAAAATAACTTCCAAAACATCAAAAACTCACACGAAATGGAAATCTTATTTCCTTTCTATGTCTATTCACAACAGTGTATGGTTTTTGTTCACTTCTAAGGTCTTTTCTTTTAATTAATTCCAAACATGTATCTGAAATAATCCCCCATAAAATATTGAAATTACATCTTACTTACCAAAAAGGTGTTTCCTTATCCTCATAGATTATTTTCAATGAATATTTATCACTTTCTCTAGAGCCACTAAATTCCTTATACATCACTTTCATACCATGCTTTATCTCAGAGAAGATGTAAAGTCCCAAGTTTTTCATTAGGTAGACCATAAATAGATTTGCTTTCCTGACTGCAGCCCACGTAGCCCCCATTTCTTCTGACCTGAATGTCCATTGGTACGCCTAGCCCCCTGAGGTGTACACAAGACGTGCAAAATTGAGTGAGTACAACATCTGTAAATTAAACTTTTAATAGCATCCACTAAGTTCCACTTGGAGAAACTGCTATGTCAGCGGCTGTTGCTCGTCAAAGGCATATGAAAAATGAGATTTTATGCTCCCCTTTACTCAAGTCATTTGGATATCACTACCAGTTTCTGCTTTTATTTCTGCCTACATGTTACTAATCTCCGTAATCTAATGAGCTCACTATAATTTAGTTGTAGGAAGTAGAAAGGTCACAGAATGATCTTTGTTGAAAATAAGATGATTTGTGTAGGCACAACTCATGAATCCATGTTTATAGAATATCAGACTTAATAAGCCATGTGGAACTGAATTCGGGGTTTCTTGCTTGAAAAGAAAAAACCTTTTGAAGTGATGATAAAACAAAGCAGATATTCCATTAACTTTTACTTCCTATTGCCTTTTCTGGAGCCAGAATTTTGCCTTGCAGCCTAACATATCTTTTATCTTGATCTGCAAATTGCTGAGTGCTTCAGGTATAGTGGTGTTCTGTAGGTGACCAAGCACTCAGCATTTCACTGGACTAGGAGTGGATATGTGCAAAACAGTGTCCAATTGCATATCTGCAATTAACTGTGGACCCTGAAAGTTGTATACATATATTTAAGTAGTGCTGTAAAGCAACTGGTGAGAAATATAAAAGTTGTCATTTTCATTCATAATTAATTACACTGAACCCTCCCACTTAAAACTCATGTTATGCACAAAACTACAGATAAAATAGATTTATTTTCTAAGTTTTATTTTTTAATTATTCTAACTTATGTCTTCTAGGCATACACTTTAGAAAAGAAAGACAAGATTTAAGGTTTGTCGTATTTTCTAATAGTGTGTATCATTAAAATATAATAAGAAAACAGAGTGCTCACAGTATTTTAGAGAAATTCAGGTGATCCAAGCTTTAAGATGATATTATTTAAATAATTTATCTTAGGCACTGAAATACTAGCATGCAAATTTCAAGTGATAATGAGAATATGGTTAAGATAGCTTTTTATACACCTTGTGTATCAAAGATACTTATGTCGTAGAAACTAACCTATCTGTGTTCCTTTCTGCTGCACAATCTTAAATTGCCCCAGTATTTCATGCTACTACTGACCATTAACTACTTTCTTTTAAAATTATTCTGTATGTATCTGATTCTGATATTGAAACATATTCTGAAGTTGAAACCTACCACTTCTGTTATTTCTACATATTTAGAAACTAACTGCACACAGGACTGTAATCAGAAAGAACTTCCATAATTTTTAGGTGGTTTGGGTATCTTTGTGCCAGTCAGTTTTTCAAAAAAACTGAGACAACCCCTTTATTTTACAAGTAACTCATTTCATGTGGTCCTATGTGTGAAATATCAAGTGAAGGAAGCTTGCTTAATATTGGCAGTCTATAATAAAACATTTGGCCTTGCTCAGTGTCTGCATTTTCTTGCAGAGTCAAACATCTTCAGATGGTGAAACACTCTCAGGATCTCAGACGCGTATTTTAGAAAGAAACTAATTGCTGTCTGAAATCCATGGCCTTAGTGGTATTCAGATGCCTAACCCTCAAATAAATCAATGAGACCTGGGCACTTAGATACCTTTCAGGATCTAGATCTGGAGAGCCTTTGACCCCTAAGAAGCTAATAAAGTCCAAACATTTTACTTAGGTGCTTTGAGAATATAATAACGTATCATGATAACAAAGCACGCAGAACTCCAAACAATAACCGAAATAGCTAGAAATACATTTATATAGAAAGAAATCCACGTACAGCTAACCTAGAATTTCTGTTTCCTTTATGTTCTGTACAACCTTAAAAGAATTAGCAAGCCTGAATATATCTATACGTGTTTTTACAGGTATAATAGCCCCCTAAAATCTTTACATAAAAAAGCCATCACTTTAAAACCCTTAGTCTTAATTATGCTTTTTTTGAGAGCATTTGGAGGATGCATTTTTACACTGGGGAACAGAACGTTTTCCAGACTTCACCTGTGAAAATTACAGATACAAAGAACAAAACTTTAAAAAAGTAACTTACAGCACTGCTGGGAAAATTACTTAACTAGCTTTTAAACAGTGGGAAGGTATATATAGGCATGCCTCACATATACATGCATGCACACTCATCTTTTGAGTACTCTTGGGTGTAGAGTCCTTTCAAAGGATAGACCAGAGCAGATGCCTCTATGCAGACAACCTTTCTCCATGTTTTTGTCACTTTGGGCAGCTGCCAAACCAAGCCTTATCTAACAACTTGTTTTGTAGGGCAATTCAGAGTCTGTAAAGGAAAGATAAACTGAATCAGGGTAAGTCCTCACCTAAGGAGAAAAGGGTCACTTTTTTGGATGTTAGCTCAGATGG
Source organism: Anarhynchus alexandrinus (assembly GCA_008711295.1). NCBI lineage: Eukaryota > Metazoa > Chordata > Aves > Charadriiformes > Charadriidae > Anarhynchus > Anarhynchus alexandrinus. Next base: position 1,885,837 of record VUYV01000096.1, on the reverse strand, counting down.
CTCACTTGCCACAGCTCTATCATCTTTGATAAAATAAGGTATGAAGTAAGGAAAGCGTCTTCAGGGCTAACAGATATAAAAGGTCTCTCATGTAGGCAAAGAATTACTGTATTTACAAAATTAATGAACAATGCAAAAACCAGTCTAATTTGTTTTTGACTATTTAATCTTTTTTCTAACATAATTATGTGCCTTGCACACAGCTTGTAGACATACTGACCACAAAGAAATGTAACTTTTGGGGTTCTCTCCGCCTAAGTCTGCTGTATGTGGTTAATGAACACTTCCAGAAGAGAGCTGAATTAAGTAAATACTGATGGCAGTGTTTTATATGTTCTTTATGAAAACATTTATATTAATTTTTTGCAAAAGTTCTAGGGCTCATATTCATGTCAATGGAAGTTCTGAAGCCATAACAAAATGGAAGAATAAGCTTCAAATTGGATACATGAATTGCCTGAAAATACTGGACTGGTATATTTTAAAGCTATTTTTGTGAAAAAGCTTGCATTGAATTTGGCTACAACATCTTATCTTTAGGCATCTTTTGGGCAGGAGAAAACTGATCTAGATATTAAAAAACCCCAACATATTAACGACATTAAATATTAATTGAAAAACACATTAAACTTTCATGAAATAATAATAGAAAGTAAAAGATTACTTCTGTGGCTGTTATTGCAAATATTTTCTTATCCATACATTCATAGTTATGGCAATATCACTCTGTGTATTTATAACATTCCCCTGTGAGACAGTAGAAACGCAGAAGCAAACACTTGTCCAAAATCGGTTGTGTGTTATGCCATGGAAATGCAGGAATGACAAATTGTTTAAATCTCCTTTCAGAAGACACGACAAAAAAGACAATTAAAAAAGACGGGCCTTGTCTTTCTCTAAAAATGTGATTTGTAGTCCCTCTGACTGAGAAAAGTTGTAAACCTGCCTCTCAGCCCAAGGATTTTACCAGTAACATCACCAGCTTTGCTTGTCATAATGCTACCGGAACGTCTCTAAGACAAGTAAACCCATTGTACACGACGATCCCAAACACAAATACAGGCTGAGCTGAGAATAGATTGAGAGCAGCCCTAAGGAAAAGGACTTGGGGGTGTTGGTTGATGAGAAGCTCAACATGAGCCGGCAATGTTTGCTTGCAGCCCAGAAAGCCAACCGCACCCTGGGCTGCATCAAAAGAAGTGTGGCCAGCAGGTCGAGGGAGGTGATTCTGCCCCTCTACTCCGCTCTTATGAGACCCCACCTGGAGTACTGCATCCAGCTCTGTAGTCCCCAGCGTAAGAAAGACATGGACCTGCTGGAGCAGGTCCAGAGGAGGGCCACAAAAATGATCAGAGGAATGGAACACCTCTCCTATCAGGAAAGGCTGAGAGAGTTGGGGTTGTTCAGCCTGGAGAAGAGAAGGCTCCAGAGGGACCTTATAGCAGCCTTCCAGTACCTAAAGGGGGCCTGCAGGAAAGATGGGGAGGGAGTCTTTATCAGGGAGTGTAGTGATAGGATGAGGCATAACAGTTTTAAACTGAAAGAGGGTAGGTTTAGATTAGATATCAGGAAGAAATTCTTTACTGTGAGGGTGGTAAGGCACTGGAACAGGCTGCCCAGAGAAGTTGTGGATGTCTCATTCCTGGAACTGTTCAAGGCCAGGTTGGATGGGGCTTTGAGCAACCTGGTCTAGTGGGATGTCTCCCTGCCCATGGCAGGGGGGTTGGAACTAGATCTTTAAGGTCCCTTCCAACCCAAACCATTCTACCACTCCGTGATTCTATGACTGTGCCTGCCTATGCCTGTGCCATGGCAGCCAGGACATTCACTGGCCGATGAAACGTGTTTGTGGCTGTCAGCCTGTTCAGGCCCAGTCTTGAGCCTGTGCTACACCCTCAACTGAGCACCAGTTTCTGGGTTCAGGTTCTTGCTTTTAATTCAGGCCTCTCTGTTAACAACACGGGGAGAGGACAGTTCTTTCTTTTAAGCAAGCTTTCGTGCATACCCTGAGAGTGCAGACCACAGGAGGGGGCAGCAGTTTAAACCCACACACCCACACACAGCACACAAAGAAAGAAAACGTCTTTTAAACATTCCTAGCTCTGGCAGACCAGAAGGATTTTCTCAGGTTCTGGATGACACTTAATTGCAGGAAAAGAAGACTTAGGACACTTCTGATTCTAAATGGCAGAAAATCTGGTTGCTTCACAACTTGTCTGAAATATGAGAGCCACACTGAGTCTCTTTTTTTTTAATTTAGGCTGAACACGAATGGAGTGTGAAATAGTACTCTGCTTGAGTGTCTGATCATTTAGGTATTGACTGTTATGGATTTTTTTCCTTATTACACTCTTCTTGAATTTTCTGATGAAACTCAGTTCATCTTTCCCTGATGAGCACAGCACTGAGCTATAGCCTTCAAAAAGATTTTCTAGGCACACCACAACTCCTTCCATCTTGCCTGGATTATGTTTTAGACAGATCCTTTTCATTTAGGTATTAAACCTGCCAAAGAGCCCACAGAGCTGGATAAGGGTGCTGTCTGCAGATAGTGAAAAATAAAGCTGGGTGTTATCTTCATAGAGCTGAAACTGGAGTCCATGTTAATTTTATAATCTTCCCAATTTTAATATACATAGGACTCTACAGGTAAGTAAGATCAAGGTAAAGGATTAACTGCCTGGTGGGTCCTTTGAGTTTCGTTTGAGGAGAGATGCCACTACTTATTCAAATATTTCCACTCCAGAAACATATTTAACAGTATCTTTTTATTAAGTATGTATATTTGGAGTCTTCTCTACATATGCAGTCTCAGATTTGGTACACCTAGAGAGCTGTCTATTGATATGAAAAATTACCTCACGTCTGAAATATAAAGAAAAGGATCGATCTCCAGTCCCTATGTTCAATATTTCAAATACCTGAGAAATATCAAAGCAGAGCAGTGTAGACATTTGTCCATTGACAACAGAACAGAGGAAAAATGTTCATAAATCAAACAATTTTTATTTCAAAGATAAAATTCCCTTATTAGGACAGCTTAGTACCCTTGCTACCATCCATTCACAGGGTCAGGTTTATTTTGGGCTGCTTTTCTGTATTCATGTAAAATGTGAACATTTTCCCCTATGGTGCTATAAAACACTCATTTCACCTCTCCCATCAGGAACTTCAGCAGACACTAATTAACCCTCTGGAGAAAATGTTTATAAAAATAACAAGGAATTATTAGCAATGAAGCAGATTTTTTTTTCCCCCAAGAAAAAGTCAAACTGAGAGAGCTAATGTATTATTGCTAAATTGTGAAGTTAACTCATTGGTCAAAAACTTTAATGAGCTGAGACACATCACTAGAAAGCTTTTTGGAAGAGTGTGTGTGTGTGTTCCCAGATGGGAATCTCTCACTTCCGCCTAGCAATATCAGACCATTAGAGAACAGTATCAGAAATGTACACATTTGTCAAGAAATATTGAACTTTGGCATTTATGAAGAATAATATGATTCCTAGAAGGGCGAAGTCTTTTCACTTTTTTTCCCTAAAAATATAGCTAGACATGGACCAATCTTATCTGGGACACTATTGTAACACAAGGAAATAGAGGGTTTCATCTGTACAGAGACACCACCGTCCCAGCAATAGTTCTGACTCAATACAGTTTTATGATGGTTTAGGTATTTTTTGAAAAATCTTTGCCCTAATTTTCCTGTCAAAAAGAAATATGTATATCTGGATTATAGAATCATAGAATCATTTAGGTTGGTAAAGATCTGTAAGATCATCAAGTCCAACCATTAACCGAACACTGCCCAATCCACCACATCTATACTTCTTTTAAATGTCTCCAGGGATGGTGATTCCACCACTTCCCTGGGCAGCCTGTTCCAATATTTGATAACCCTTTTGGTGAAGAAATTTTTCCCAATATCTGATCTAAACCTCCCCTGGTGCAACTTGAGGCCATTTCCTCTTGTCCTATCACTTGTTACTTGGTGGAAAAGAACAACCCCCACATCACTACAACCTCCTTTCAGGTCATTGTAGAGAGCAATAAGGTCTTCCTTCAGCCTCCTTTTCTCCAGACTAAACAACCCCAGTTCCCTCAGTCGTTCCTCATAAGACTTGTCCGCCAGACCCCTCACCAGCTTTGTTGCCCTTCTCTGGACACGCTCCAGCACCTCAATGTCTTTCTTGTAGTGAGGGGCCCAAAACTGAACACAGTATTCGAGGTGGGGCCTCACCAGTGCTGAGTACAGGGGGACAATCACTTCATTAGTCCTGCTGGCCACAGTATTTCTGGTACAGGCCAGGATGCTATTGGCCTTCTTGGCCACCTTGGCACACCTTGGCACACTGCTGGCTCATATTATTCAGCTGGCTGTCGAGCAACACCCCCATGTCCTTTTCCACCAGGCAGCTTTCCAGCCACTCTTCCCCAAGCCTGTAGTGCTGCATGGGGTTGTTGTGACCCAAATGCAGGACCCGGCACTTGGCCTTGTTGAACCTCATACCATTGGCCTCAGTCTATTGATCTGTAGAGCCATCTTACCATCAAGCAGATCAACACTCCCACCCAACTTGGTGTTGTCTGCCAACTTACTGAAGGTGCACTCGATCCCCTCGTCCAGATCATTGCTAAAGATACCAAACAGAACTGGCCCTGATACCAAGCCCTGGGGAACACCACTTGCGACTGGCTGCCAACTGGATTTATCTCTATTCACCACAACTCTTTGGGCCTGGCCTTCCAGCCAGTTTTTTACCCAGCGAAGTGTGTACCTGTCCAAGGCATGAGCAGCCAGTTTCTCCAGGAGAAACAGTGGGAAACAGTGTTAAAGACTTTAATAAAGTCTACCCTTTTCCTCATCCACTAAGCAGGTCACCTTGTCATAGAAGGTAATCAGGTTAGTCAAGGAGGACCTGCCTTTTAAAAACCCGTGCTGACTGGGCCTTTCATATCAAAAGTAAAAGAAAAAATGCACCACACTTTACTTAGTTTAAAGTACATCCAAATTTTATTCTGTATTTATTACTGATTTTTTTTCCACTAGTTACTTTTCAGTTTAGTCCCTTCCTACACTAAGTAAAAATGATATGATCTTTTTTTTTTATGCCTCGGAAAATATCTAAAACATAGTTTCTGCAGGTATAGATTACAATTAGTATATAATTTCCATTATAAAACTGTATTTACAAGGGTAACTTTAGAAATAAAGAGTTCTATATAGTGGGACCTATATAGTAAACCTGGAGTAAAATCAATTAGTCATTGAAAGAATACTGATTTTTTGTTCAAGTATCTGTTTCAGTGGCTGAGTCAACACCACTCTTACCTGATAACATCTCATAGAAAGGAGACAAATTACTTTAAAATATGCATGGCTCTGAGGTGCATATTATTGAAAAGCTTGAAAGAAATCCTGATAAACTCACTGGAGAATATCACTGCAGAGGTCATCATTCTTGTGGTTGTTTCAGGTGTAACACCTTGCCAGTTCATAGGCCAAGAACTGTTTTATTCCATGCAGTGGTCTGTGGATGCTCTAAGAATCCTTCTGTTATTTGATTTTGGTCATAGGTGTACATTACTTCATACCACTGTTGCAGCTATTTACTTCTGTATTGGCTTTGGTGGAGACATTCAGGGTACAGGATATGCATATGTTGCAACATTTGTGGCAACGAAACTGGAGAGCTGCAAATTGCCAAGAGCAGAAAGGTTTCCAAAGAAATAGTAGAGTTAAGAAAAAGTGAAAAAGAAACCACAGGAAAAAAAAAATCAGGAGAAAACAGGGAAATAGGTGAAGCTCTCTGAGTGAAATGTGTGTAAGAGTAAGAAGACTGTCCGCTAAACCTGTGAAATGAGGCACAAAGAATTGTCCCTAACAAGCATTTTGATCTCGTTGGGCAGGGAGGAGCCTCTTCAGTGGGATTTAGAGTTAGATGACTCCATTAACCTGCTATTTTTCTCTTGTTGTGCCAAAGGAGACAAGAAAGGGCACAACAAACTAAATCTGGCAGCATCATAGAGTGAGTCAATGAGAACTTCTAGTTCAGGTGACCCATGTCATTTAGGCAGGGAGTTTGGAGCTGAGGAATCATTTGCTGCTATACCTCTGCTTAAGTAGGTGATTAAACCCATGAGCTTCAAAAGCGAATTTTAAAAAGATCTTCAAGAAAGGCTCACAAACTTACTGCTGTCCTTCACCTCTGAAAAGACAGAGCTTGAGTGTGACAAACATTGGGGCACCAGATGTCATGCTAAGGTCTTAAATGTAGACCAAGCAACTAGTGGTGATTTCTTTCCATATGCATTGTTGGTGAGAATTGACAGTGGAAACCTGCAGTGTCCTGTGCCATTTTAAAAGAGTTTGAAAAATTGGGTAAAAAGTAAATAAAATGATAATAATATATTGGAAGATATCTTTCAGTGACAGAGTGGGTTCTGAATTTATTGATCTTTAAGAAACAGTAATTGCCTATTTCTTGAAGTTTTAGTAATGCGCAGAGCATTCCAAAGTTCTCCTTAATCCTAATGTAGAAACTTCAGTGTACAGAGAGCCACTGGGTATCCATTTAACCCCGGCAACTGAAGGAAATTAGGCACTTATTTAGCTTTAAGTGTTAGTGCCAAGTCATGGACTCTTCATCCCATCTTGTCTTAATTTCTTGTTTAGGCATCCTTGTAGATATTAGGATTTAGTCAAATACAAGTTGCCAGCTCAATGCAGAGAAATAGCAGTAAAATGTAATGGTTTCTAATAAACAAATTATATTGGAAGTGATCCTCATGACTTTTATATTCTTTAAAGTCTATTGTTTCCTAATAAATAGAAAGCAACCTAACAGTCAGAGATGAGATGCTGTTCTGAGAATCTGAGATTCATATCACATGTGGACATGTGAAATTCAGCTTTCTAAATCTTGTTTCTGTTGTCTTCTTTGTTGTTTCACGTAGAGGAATAAGTTTTCTAATATTAGGTTAATTCTTAACAATTTAGGCTGGATCTGGAGTTAAGTCTTTTGTGTTCTGATCTCCCAAAGGTACATGCTGGGAACGAGGTGGGATATGCAGTGGTTCCCACGTGGAGTTTATATCTGGTTTCCTATTCCTCGGGCAATGAATTTGAGATGATATATGCATTTTACAATTGTATCAAGTGTCTATGCAGCCCATATGCACTTTTAAGCGTGGGAACTAGGATGACCAGCTAGATGCTTGTGCCTAGTGACATGGTTTAGTGGTGGTTTTGGCAGTGTTAGGCTGATGGTTGGACTCAATTATCTTAAAGGTCCCTCCCAACCTAGACAATTCTATGATTTTATGATTCTATGCAAAGCTGTCACATCAGTAGTGAAGGCTCTCCAAACTGGTTTAGGATGAGTAGAGGTCTGCTTTGACACCTTTTGGCTGCATTGAGAGTGTAGGGTCTATAACACCTAACTTTTAGATATCTACAGCTATAAGAATTGCATCTCAATTTCATGTTGCTTCTTCTGCCAGGAGGAAAGTAGCAAGTGATTTTCCCCAGTCAGCAGCAGCACAGTGCATTCCATTACAGTTCAACTAAATTGATCTAGCATTTTGGGAATGAGGGAGTTAAGGCTCTATGTGTTACCCTCCCATTGGATGCAGAACAGAATAGAAGCAAGACAGCTCCTTTCCCACACCCTGTGATCTTGGTAGGTTGTATGAGAAATAAAGTAACGTTTAAACAGTATTCAAGAGAGTTGGTCAAACAAAAATGCAATTCTTAAAGAAATAGCCTACATTGTTTGTTTTGCTCATCATTTCCTGTGAATATGTTTGATTTTATTTACAAAAAAAGGTTTAAAAGAAAGCTTTTTCTTCATTTCAGTCAACCCTTTTCCACACAGACTTAGGAAAACCAGTAGCAAGTAGTACAGATATATAGTGTTGAATGACCAGTGAGTTCTTCTCTTTGAAGACATAAGATACTTGGACATTATACAACTAACTTTATTCCATTGCCCTCTAGAAAAGATACTAAATTGGCTAAGAAGTTAAGATGTGAAGGAAATAGTTCATCTTAAAAGAAACAGAAGGCAAGGGCTGTAAGAAGAAACAATTCATGTTTGGAATCTCCTAAACATTCAGTAAGTGATTTGTATATTCCTCATTGTTTATGTATTTTCTGTGTAGCGGGATGAAATATTTAGCTTGCTTAGGCTAAACTATCCATCATATTCTAAGAACCACAGTCTCACAAAGTTCAAAAGCACAGGAAACCAATTTGCAGATGGTCATTATCTGTTAAAGTGAACCAAAGTAAACACTAGAGCTAAGCATTGCTGGATTTTTTTAATACTGCAAAAGATTTAAGGGTTGTGTGGATGGATTTCTTGTTATTTGGTGCTAAAAAACAAACACAAGATGAAATTTTATCACTTCAGATAAAAGAATACTTATCATCTGTGATGGATTGAAATGCTAAAACATGTTTAATTCAGTTAGCTTTCAAAAATCATGTCTTCCAATATTTAATTTGTGTTACTCAGTCTTAGATACTGTGCTATTCAATTATTTCTTTTTTCTTGTAAGGAGAGAGACAACAGGAAGAAGAAAATACTCTAAGAAGAGATCAGGAAATTGAAAACTAATAAGGGGAAACTTAAAAGCCAATCCTTTTGGTTTGATGGTAGTACAAAACAAATCTGAAAATCTTTATAGTCTAAATATTTGCCATGTTATAGAACTGAAAAACTTTTATAAAGCCCCAGTCTTAAAATTATATGTATGAAAAATTATCATTTATAAAAGTGTTATAAGCAGTTCATATACAAAGAAATTATCAGGTAAGGAAAAAACCAGATATTAAGGAGAACTGGACTTAAGGAAAGCATTTAACACCGTTTCCCATGGTATTCTCCTGGAGAAACTGAAAAGACATGTAGACGTGGTGCTTAGGGACATGGTGTAGTGGTGGACTCGGCAGTGTGAAGTTAATGGTTGGACTTAATGATCTTACAGGTCTTTTCCAATTTATACGATTCTATGATTCTATGAGAAAGAGCGTTTTTTTCTCCTATGAAGGGTTTTCTTCTGTTGGACCACAGTCCAACTTGGAACATTGTTCTAGTCAGTGTCAAACAGAAACCAGCAGGGTGCATATGTCCCCAGGAAGTAGTCAGCAGTGACTATTACAATGGTCTTTATTCAAAAGCTCTCACAAATTAATTATCTGTTGCCCCCCACCACGACACCTTCTGTAGGTAGTTGCTGTTGCCTCAGTTTTCATTCTAACGCTTTTCATCCAGATTAGATCCAGAGGTCTTCTATGAATCTCTCAGCTTTTGTTACAATGCTTTATTAAACAACTTCTTAAACTCATTTTTGATTGAAAATATACTAGGTGTTAAATGCTTCAGGTATACTGAATATAAATGAAAATATTTTTTCCTCTTTTTTAAAATGTATTTTGTCAAATACCTCTCCATAGACAAAAATTACTTCAATAATTCATAATTCATATCTTGCAACCAATTCAGCTTATGGCCTTTGATTTCAAAGTTATTCAGGAATAAGCTTTCTGCAGTCAGCTAATTAAAGTAAAATAAAACTAAAGTTACTGAGATCATATCAGTGTCCAGTAATTCTTTATTCCCGTTAAAGCATAGTAACACTCTATGACTGCATTTTCATCTTTATTCCTGCCACATACTTCACGTTCTGATGGACATTCTTTAAGAAGTATTTAGTCAGTAAGAAGGAAATTCTTTAATTATTAAAGCTTATCAGTATACTGATTACTTTTTTTTAAACCTAACCTGAAATATATTGACTGAAACGAGTGGCAAGAAAACATGTTATGATTGAAGAAAGAACAAATATTTTTTTTCAGCCCTGAATGCAAAATCTGATGGTGCTATTGTAGAATGAGAATATTAGGTCCCAGTACATAATATAACAGCTGAATTCTGCTGTGTGAAATACCGCTAGATATATATAAACAAGACCGAATGGGAACCCAGGAGAGAGGAAAGAATAAATGAAAGCACGTATTGAGCACCTGCAGTGCAGAAGCAAGTGACCGTCAGAGGTGGGCTCCAATTAAATCAGGGAGAGGTGGGGGGGATGAATTGGTATTGAGTAGCTCAACTTTTTTTCTTTCCTCTCACTTCGTGTAGTTTCTGAGTTTATTACTTCATTATGAATATGATTTTACATGATGAGCAACTAAGCTCATCAGAAGTTGGTATGTAAATTCATTATTCGCTGATGTTAAAAGAGACACGCCTTCGGATAAGCGGTCACAGTGCAGTTTCTCTGAAATCTGTAGGAATTCAGGAAAACTAAGTAGCTCCTCAAAATACTGTGGCAAGTCTGTTATAGTAAGTTCAATTAGCAAAGTATGGACAGTCTTCAGAATGCAAAACTGTATGCAGCTCTCCTCCTCCGCACCTTCTAAATTGTAGTGTACAATATGATTAGTCTTTGACAATCTTATACCATTCAAATGTATCTGTAACAACTGTTACACGTGTTCCCTCATTTCATTTCTTTTCCTGGAAATGGATTGATCCATCTTTCACTAGTCTGTTGGTGTGTCTTAAGCTTCTCAAATGCAAAAATATGAGTTCATCACCATTCCTTTCTGCCCCTCTCAGTGCCTTGATCCCCTGTTACATTTGGCCATATTATTAACTTCTTTTCCCTTCAAACCTTAAATCTTGACATAATCCTTAGTTTTATAGCTACAAACATATTTTGAGCCACTTTTCTTTCTGCCAAAAGCCTTAGGTTTAAGATCAGCCCACTTGATTAGATTAGATTCAATCTAACCACTTGACCACTCCCTTTTATCTTCCACTTGATTTCCTTTAACTATTTTTTCCCATTTCTTTCAATATTCACTTTTGTCCTTTCTATCTGTTCCAAAGTTGTTATCTTTTGTGTGATCTCATTTCACTGCATACGACACTCGCATTTCTTGTATTTTGAAGGCCATAAATACCTTGTCCTGTCTTAGGATCTGAACGTGATCTATTTTACGTTTCCCTACTCTTGATTTTCTACTCTTTTCCTTTCCAAAAATTTGAAATCTCCTTACAGTTTTCCAAGCAGCAATATATGCTTGTCCTTACAACATTAAGTTCCCCCAAAACTCAACATTGTTATGAATGAAACAAATACCAAAGGGAAGAAAAATAGAGTCTAAGCAGCAGAATAATCATGTTCTATCCTACGTAATTTTACTGAGGCCACACGCTATTTTAAATGTGTTCCTTTCTTTTTACCTAATTATATATACATTATTCATTTTACTTAAATGTTTAAAACAAAACCACACTTTTTTCATATCAAAAGACAGAAATAACAGTTTCCTGAAATATTTGGAAAGAACACTATCCTGAAAGCCGTAAAAATTATTATTCACAATCTGTGACTCCACAGAATCACTGTAATGCATGAGTTTTAAGTAGATGTTACAAAGAGCATTCAGAGATATGAAATTAGGCTATTTAATGTGTCTGAAGGTATGGCAGGAAGTAGATTTGGATGCTAATATAGAGATCTAAGTTATTATTTAATAATCTCATTTTTAAAATTCTGTATATATTTGTATGTGAAAGAGTGAATAAATTGACAGGAAAAAAAAAAAAAAAAAAACCTATTACTAAAAACTAAAAAAAAAAAGAAATGGGACTGAATGAAGGAAGATGGATTAAACATGCAGGTTTTTATTCCATCAATAGTTACTAAAAGAGTGGGATTTTGCACGGAGGAAGTCCCAAAAGGACTCGGATTAGGACTTAATTTTTTTTTTTCGGGGGTGGTTCTAAGAGGGACTCAAAACAAAAGCAAAAACCACAATTTTCCAGTATATTCCTTCTTGAAGAACAACCTTGCGTCTGACTGAGCAAAGAAAATTACTGGCAGTTTTTTGACTGAACCAAGGTCTATCTTTTCATAACATTCTTACATAATAAGAAAATAATATGGCTGTGCTTCATGCTTCTTCTGTATCTCAGGGGCAAAACTGGCATCATACTGGACCCATGTAGAAATCAAACCTTGTAAAGTTCTTCTCATAAACAGAGCGCTGGAGGCACTCACCATGGAGTCCATAGGGAGGGCAGGTATATCTCATAAACTGGAATATTTCCTCACAATATCAATGAGTTGAAAGAAACTTGAAAAATATTAGCAACCACCAAATACTCACCTGTAAATATATATTCCTATCAGACATAATGTCAGAGTTTTTTGTATTACTTTTAAAAGTGGATAGTATGGATTACTTCAAAACTTTGAGCAAGCAGCACATAATAAAATTGCATAATATTTCTGTGATGAAAGGTCCATGTGACGTATTACAAAAAACTGTAACCTATTCCTTAATGTAAAAAATGATACATTTTGGCAGGAAAAGTCTTTTTTCATAATATGCCATCTCACTTTCCCATCATTCAGAGTACATGTAAGTATGTTTTTACACTACTGGTAATGGAAGGTAGAAAACATATCAGATTTCCCACCTAGAGTCTCATCTGATCTTTGAAACGCATTTCAGGAGTATTTAGAAAACTACTGATGTCTGAGACTATGTTAATAATTTGCATACCTACATTTATAGGCTTCTATTTTCTTGATCAGTGTAAAAATTACTAATGTATGTTGCAATGAATATAGGTTGTAATAAAAAACTTCATCTCAAACAAGTTGATGAGACTGCAGTGTATGTCATCATGAAGTCTTACATTTTAACACAGTCTACTGTGAATTTAAGGCTTCTGCTCCAAGATTTAAACTATTTTGCTAACAAGCAGGAGAAAGATACACACTTATCAAAAAGAAATATTTGTACCAAGACAACAATATTACTACATAAATGCCAATTTCACTGCTCTGTGTGCATTAGACATAGGGAAGAGCATAGCTAAAAACAGTAACAGTATCATTTCATGAGGTGACTGATCCCACTTCTCTCACATTTAAAAGGAATAGAGTTACCATTTGTTTTTAAACTACATTTAAAATAGGCAGAAACACATTTCTGATCCCATGAATGTTCTTTAGATTCTACTTCCCTCCCTCTGAAATTTCTTCATGACGAAACATGTAAACAGGTAAAAGGGGATTAGATGTAAATGCCATATACCTGCCATTACAAAGAAACATTTCAGTTGATTGAATTTCTAATTCTGGTGAATACCATAATTCACCAGACTTCAGAGGCATTCTGTAGTCCACTAAATGTTTGTTTATATGAAGTGAAACAGCTCAAAATGAAGAGCATTTGAGAACGATTCCAAAAAAGTTTAGTGAATTTTAGTCAAAATTGACATATTTCCAATAAAATACTTTGTTTTTTTCTTTTGCCTAAGCTGTCTCTTTGCAGAAAGACATTGGCAGAGAGGACTATTTTGGTTTGGTTTGGTTTTGCTGACATCATTGTGAGTAAAACAGTTTAAGAAATTATCAACTAGTTCTAGCTTTCTTCCTTTCCTTGTCCAATTTAGACTTTTGGACACACACCTTAATAAAATATGTTTTTTGTTGTCATATTTCCAAAGCAGGAAAAAATATTATGGAGTAATACAACATTTGTTATGATCCTACCAGTAATGGAAGTTATATAAAAGCATTGTGCTCTAGAGGTTTGAAGGATAAATGAGTAGGCTTTACTAAGTACATTTATTCATTACAGTTCCTGCTATTTGTATGATATCCCTGGCCAATTTACATCCCCTTGTAACTTCTCAGTTATTAAGCCATCCCTGGAGCCCAAAGCTCTGATCATAACAATTTTAATACAGTCAGTCCTTTTTGCTCCTATAATTTTGCTCAGAAACTGAAATACAAATGCACAACCACATCTGAAATTTTCTGGAACAGCAATAAAGTTGCAAATACAAAAAAACTCAGAAAAGAAAAAAAATATCCTACTTAATATTGTAGGATTTCTACCTTTACAATCTTATTCACTTATCTTTAGAAAAGAGCAAAAATGAGGAGAATGTGTATAGTCAAATGAAATCAATCAAAGTGTCTTTACTGATATGGGAGGTTCTGGACAAGGAATAGCTAGGAACCGACATGGTATGCTGAAAAGATGATCCAATATGTATGTTTCTGTGCTAGTTGAGAAGGTTGTAAAGCATATGTGGGTGAAAAATAAAATTCTTCATCTCATTTTCACAGTATTGTGGGAAATCTGTGTGAAGAAATGTCTATGGTGAGATCAAAAGGGAAAGTCAAATGTCATAGCTCATGTGGCAGAGAGATGTTTCCTTTGATAAAATGCTGTCTACAACAAAGAAAATGTGTTAAGAACGTATATCTGGAAAAGGAGGTGGGGAGCTACAGAAATTAATACTCAAAGAAGAAAAAGAATTAGATACACATATTAAGCAAGTTAATTTCTCTGGTTATTTTTGGAACAATGCTATTGACTCTGCTGAAAAATCCTTAAGCACTAATGATTGAGTGCTTGGCATTTCCAAAACCATTTTTTGAAATACATCACTACAGAGCTGTATAATAGGCAGAACTGCATTGGTGTTTTACCTACTAAAAGGTCAGCACTTCTTTTTCAAGTTTCTAATCTATTTCATGTCATTTTCGATAGGTGGTGGGGACTGATTGCTCAGATATCCAGTTCTTTAGGAGTTTTACTAGTGTAGAACGCTTCTGTCAGCTCACAAGTTCAAAGCAGCTGGGAATCTTGTCCACTCTAGTAACCCTGAAGGGAAAAGTTGATTTAATTTGAGAACTGTGGCCAAAGACAAAAAAGTATGCAATCCATTACAAAATTCAAGTTGAAACACAAGCAATTAATATCAGACAAACAACCTGAATAAAAAATCTATACCACAGTGCAGTAAGAAAGAACAAGCTCCCAAATTTTCAATTCGTGTTTCAATTTGTTGATTCTGAATAATAGAGAGATGGCACAATGGGAACTAAGGAGATGCTAACACAAGCAGATTACAAATGCAGCAGAGAAAGCTGCTCTACCTCTCTAATTGAATTGTATACAACAATTTCTGTTTATGTATTCATTCATTCATTATCACAGATTAAGAGATTATACAAGTTATTTAAATAACTGTTGACTCAAACGAACCAACTGCAGTAAAGATCTACCAAAAGGATTTACTTGCATGAAATATTAATAGGAATACATTTTCTTGAATTTACAGGTTCCGTTTGCGGAGAGTAACAGAGGGCTGTAGAAACATATAGAGACACGGATTTTTAGTAGTGTACATGCAGGTTGATTGCATAAAAGCAGACTTCTCTTTCAATGATATAACCCATATTTACAAAAGTTCTGTATTAAAAATGAGTGTCTGAAAACATACAGGGTCAGAATTACGTGATAGATAAATGGAAGAAGAAGAAATAAAGATGGGTCTAAAGTAAAAAACTTAAGGATTTGGGAGTTCATGGTCTTGACTCTGAAAGGAAGAGAAACAGTTCAGTTCTACCAATTACATTCATGAGTAAAGCTAAATTCTTATTCATGTCACTTTTGGATAACTACAAATATCATTGCAGGCATATGACCTTACTCTGTCACCCTGTAGCAATAAATCTACTGAAAATCTAAGAAATATGCAGATATAAAACCAGAAGAATCCAGTCTTCTCTTCAGACACGTTTGCCTGCTCTCCCGTAACTGCCTTCAATAGCCTAATAAAGTATATATTAATTAAACCAATTTCTTCATTCATTAACAACCGTTGCTGTCCTACTAAAATAAGTCTTTCTGCAGCAAATGTGATTGTATTGCTTTAGCAGAGGGTAAAAATTAGCCCAATACTACTTCAAGAATATTTTTCTAAAATATGCTTTGAATGTACAATTACCTCCTCTCTATTCTTACTTAGGAAATGACCTACTGATACTCTTCTGCTTTGCGAAGACACTGTGATCCTTGATCTTCAGGAAAGCGTATTATACACAGGTCTGGAACTGAAGTTCTTTCATTGTCCCTTGTCTCTTTTATTGCAGTTGTCCTTGAAGATTTTCTAAGCACCTCTAAAATCTTGTATAGATTGGACATTTCTACATGCTTACTGATTTTGTGTTGTAAGCACAATATCCAGGTTTATACACATATTCTATAACAAGCATGGATAATATTTACGTAAATATTTAAATCTATTCCAGG
The DNA here is from genome assembly GCA_008711295.1 of Anarhynchus alexandrinus. Lineage (NCBI taxonomy): Eukaryota > Metazoa > Chordata > Aves > Charadriiformes > Charadriidae > Anarhynchus > Anarhynchus alexandrinus. Next base: position 1,869,696 of record VUYV01000096.1, on the reverse strand, counting down.
AAAACAAATCTGGAAATAATTAAAGATGGTCATTGTACTACAAATAATTTCCCCTACAAAGACAACCAATAAAATGAGATCTAAAATAGAAGGTGGATTGGAGTAGGACTAAATGTGCACTGTCAATCTCTACTGCTTTGGATGAGATCACCAAGAAGGACTCAAATGTTGCACAAAAGATGCTGATACTGACTTAAGTGTGCAAAGCGTTATTTGTGAGTCCATGTCTGATGGCATATGTCAACTCTAAAGGTAAAGAAAAAAGAAAGAGAAAAAAAAGGAAGAAAAAAAAAAGAAGGAAGTGGAAAACTCGCTCCAATGATGAACTGGGAAAAGAAGAAATAGGAGTATTTTCACAGTGTGCACTTCTGAACATCCACTCCAGTGTAGCAGGTGGTTCCCTGAATACTTCTTTACAATAACCATCATGTTTCATCAGGACCTGCTCAGTTGTGCTGTGGGTTACTCATGCTCATTACATGAGTATCGCTTAGTGGAGCACACTTTGATCAGGTGCAGATGATGCACATGACAGTAGAATATTAAGTTTTGCAAATGTATATTATTAGGTAATGCTTATTGGTTATTTAAATAACTGTTGTTGACAAATGTTGTCTACTAAATTCTGCTTTTCCCTGGCATAGTTATAAACTAAGATCTACAAAGCAAAGGATGAAAAGCAGGGAGGAGTTGGGGGAGAAAGGGCAATTCTCATATCAGTGGCAGTTGTTCTCCACAAGAATCTCCATGTAACAGGCATGACAATGATCCACACAGTCTCAAAGTTTGCCTGTGAGAGGCCACAAAGGTTAGAGGGCTTCGGATTACACATCTGAGATAACCTGTGGAGAGAAAGCAAACAGGAAAAGCATGTGCATACTATTCTAATGTTAGTAAACCAGTATCTGGTATTGTGAGTAAATGGGAAGCAAGAGCCAGGCATGCTATAGAAGTAGTCCGTGTACGTATTGCAAACTTCGTTGCACAATAAAGCATAAACTTTTCCTTTCTGCTTCATGGCTCATCAATGGGAAAAGCCCTGTTTCAGAGGTCTTCCCTGCCCATTTTGTCTTTACCTCTACTTGTTCTTTCTTCCTCTCTCTTCATTTCTGTTACAGTCTGTATTGTTTTAAACTATTTCTTCACCCTCCTCTTTCCCCTTCTTCGACTACTTCAGAGTTCCAGCTCTTCCTCCTTTTCTCCCTTCTCATTTCCTTTGAATTCCTCTCTTTTCCTCAGACTTGATGTATGTCTCCACATTTTGATCCTCACATCTTTGTCCTGTGCTTTGAGTTTTTCCTCTGAAATGCCAAAGATTCGTTTTCTCTTTGCCTTTACAAAATCCTGCCTTCTTCTGTTCCCACCTCCCTGTATGCTCTTTGCCCCCTCAACCATTTTTATCTTCATTCCTCTTGAGCAACCTTGCCCTCAGCCGTCGCAGCCTTCTTTCCTTCTAGCCATTCCCTTCTTAAACATACCCCAGTATCTAGGGATGGGGTGACTCAGGTTTTGAAGTAAATTGTGGATGTTCATTTTAGACAACTAAAAGTCAAGTAAGTTTAGACTTTGAAGAGGTGAAAGAGCAGGTACCATGGAAAGGTTGTTAATGTTTCCAGAAGGGTAAAATTTTACTTTTACTTTTTTAGTCTCCTTCATAGACAGTACAGGATTACAGTAAAAATCTTCAGCTAAGTTTTATTTTAAAGAGGAAGGGGCAGTACAAATAATACATATGTTTGCTTATTTAACAAATCAGGTTTTGAAGGTTGAAGTTTTTTAAAATCTAGCGTGTCCCAATGGCCAACTCCCTGAGCCTTTGATTACATTTTTAGGCGAAGATGGAGGAAAAAAGCTGGAGGAACATATGAAAGGTGTACTAAGTATGGTCTCTCAAGTAGTCAGCTTAGCTGGCCTAGAGGTATCACTCTGTGGTATGGGTTACAAAAAAGCAGAGTTGCCAGGATGAAAGCTGAAAATGCAGTTATACAGGGACACCTCACTCTACCTAAAGCAGTTCATTAGTGCCCCTGGTATTTAGGTAAGAGCTAGGAAATGGCAGTATTACCCACACAGCCTTTTATGCTCTTCCCTTCTGCACTCAGCAGAACTAGAAGTGGCACACAGGAGATGTGCTGCTGCACAGTGTTGCAGATTTTCTCTAACGTTGTACTTCTCAGAAAAAGACGGATATGGGACAGCTAGTTTGTTGTTTGTTTTTTTTTTTAAATCTCCCTTTCAGCAACCCTAGTAACCTACCATCCCACTGCAATTTCACCAGGAATCCATCTCTCTGTAGAATTATGTGTGCAGCCTCCATTAAGTTCACTCAGCATTATGCACCTAACATAGAAGGCACATTTTTTTCCTGTAGGTTTGTGAAAACAAGTATCAGGCTGATTCTCATTCAGATGCAAATATGAAACCAATCAAAATGGACTGAAAAGCCTGTAGGCTGCCATTGTCGAACTGAGAAGGAGGTGAAAAGCAGCCCCTTGTTGCCAGCTGTACAGCAAGGGAAACGGTTAAAATATGGCGAGGCAGACAGTGCTGTGGTATTTCTCATTACGAAAGGTCACCGCTTTGCTTGTTCATCACCATTTTTTGGAGACAATGGCAGAAGATGGTGTCAGGGAAAGAACAGTATTATACAGGAGACAAGAAATACTGCAAAGCATTAGGGAGACAAAGAAAGCACTTAGTGACTTCAGAGGAGTTGCATGGATATAACCTGGGGCAGAGTTTGGCTCTGACTGCTTCTATCTGCATATCATTTCACGATGTCCAGTACACTAAGTGGCGGTCTCACTTACATGGTTGTAAATCCAGAGTATCTCTACCGAAGACAACTGTCCTGAAACCAATGGAGGTAACCCAGATTGATGTTGGCGTAAATGAAATCACGCTCTGACCTTAAGCACTTGCTCTGTCTCAGGTAATATTTTTTTTTAGAGTCTTCCTGATAGTTAATCTTTCTTCACAAAATCCAGCTTTGCTGATTTGGTGGACTCACAGCGGTACACTCTGACATTATCTTGTTTCTTTTGGACTCTCTCCATTTTAAAGGAAAAAGGCAGTCAAAGCCGCTTTAGCCATTTGTGTAGAGCTGAGCTGTTGTGCCAAAAAGAGGGCACATTTATTTTCTCTTCTTTCTGTGCATTTCATCAGGGAATCATTCTTCTTTTGCTGATACTTTTCACACATTTAAAACCTTGTTGACATGCAGTTGTCTTTAAAAGGCTGACGCATTTCTCACACCTCTCTCAAAATGACCCCCCAGATAACCTTCTTGGAATCCATCTCATTCCAATGGATACTCTCTCCGATGATCACAATTATATTGCTTGTTGGTCAAGCAAGATGATGAAGGAAGCAGACACAGCAGTGCAAGAATGTACTGCTGCTGTAAATAGCACTCAGAGAGCTGAGCAGGCAAAAAGCAAGATAAAATCTAACCTTTTACTCCTTAAATATAACTTTTGAAACTAAGTCTCAGATCACTTAAATTCTGTCACTCTGAACAAAAATTATTGACCTACTTGTCAAAGACGGTGGCAAGTTAGAGCAACATCTCTTATTTTGGCAGGAGTAGTAACAGGTAGATGCACCAAGTCACTCCAGAAAACAAGTCAGTGGCAAGGATACCTCCACACCTGCTACTGCCATTACTAATGCTCTCAAAATGGTTTCACCAGCTTTCAGCGCTGCTGCAGCTGCTGCTTCATGTGGTGAATATTTTACCTCTTTGGCAGCAAGAAGCCAGATGATGCTACTTATGCAATTTATATTGCTTGTGACATATACAATAAACGACAGGCCTTCTTTCCTCACCATTACTTCCATTGCTCTGAAGGACTACTCCAAATTTGAAGGACCTGTTTTGTGTTTATTGCTATTAATCTGAATTGCAGTTGCTTCCAGACAGGTCAGTCAGAATCCTGTTGTATTAAGTGTCCCACATAAACAGTTTGATCCCTTTTGGAGATTAAACGTGATCCTTGGGTTTTGAGTCTTTTTTTAATATAACTCTCCTTCTTACATACAGATTCTTTCAGCTTTGTCTATGTGCCACTCATCACCTTCTCCACTGCTTAGCTGCATGCACTGAAGTTGCCTTTAGTGAAAAAGCTGATGGATGACATACCCTTTGGAAGAGCAGACTTGCCTTTCCTTTCTGTTTATAAAGCATCATGCATGTGTGGCCTTTGAGACTATATCAATACTCAGAAAAGAACACAATTCTATGCTGCCATATAATTAGCTGATGAGTACAGGTCATTACCCTGCCGTTGACACCGTAGCTCCTCTCCACTTCTCTGCTTTGCAAACACGCAGGTGGAAAATGAGACAAAGTTTTTTGGTGTGGTCCTTATCCCACAGGTGCAAATATTTTTGCTTTGTTATGATTATACATTTTTCTGCACCTTATAAATATATATTTTCTTCACAAACATGGTGTTTCTAATTCAGTTTTGTTACACCCCAGTAAATTTGGAGTCCAGTCTATTAAATCCAGTGAATTTAATCCTGAATCACCAGGAGAGTACATTGAGTGGTCCATCCTAAGTCTCCTTTCACTAGTACCCTGAATTACTTATCATTTAAGAACAAATTCACTCTTCTCTCTGGACACAAAATTCATTTACTGACAGCTAGAATCACCTTATGACCACAGGGAAGGCAGATAGTTTCAAGGTGAGACACTGTCCTTCCCAAAGACTAGCTAGGATCCATAAGTGTCTGGGAAATATTTTCATTTCTGAATCAACAAACCTGCAGCAGACTATTTCAGGGTCTGATGTGCAGACAAAGTATGTATAAACTGGAGAGGTTTGAGGAAAGAGACAATTCCAAAGAACTATCTCCCCATTTTCTTAGCGGGTAAAGAAAACACATTGGGTAGGCATGTAAAAAAATTAAGCTAAAATTCAAAGGTTATTGACATAAAAAGTTTACAACCCAAAATCAGAGTATTTTTCAACTATCAACTAGATACTTTATATCAAAAAAAGTTGGATGATAGGACTGGCAACATGACCTATCCATGAAGTCAAATTCCTGTTTATGATTTGATCTGACTAGAAAAGTTGACCTACAAACACAGACTCTGCCACAGAAAATAAAAGCTGAAGTACTGAGTTACACAGCACCATTGGGAATCTCAGTAATCTTAGAATAAACAAGAATGTAAAATGCTATGCTATGTATTTCATTTAAAATCACATTTGTATTACATCTGCTTGACCCTTGCAATATGAATCTTATCTATGTAAATGAAAATGGTTTCCCTTGTGTTCATTATATCAATGTGCAGTATTCTTTCTTGGTACTTTTTATGTGTTAAATATTAAAACTCACATACTGAGGGCCAGAAAATTAAATCAGATAAAAATTTTAATGTTTTTATGTTTCTCCCATCCACACCATTACAGCAATGCATTAAATGTCCTTGAGTTTTCTTACTTTTTTATACAGTTAAGCTGTATTTTGTATAGTCTTAGCAAACTTCTGATTAGTACAGTCACTGGCAGCAGGTACTTTTTATAATCTTTTTTCAACAGAATTCACATCAAAACTACTTCACTATATAGCAGCTAGCATAAACCGCAAACAGTCATCCTACTTTTATGGTAATTACATTCCTGCAAAACCAAATTTGTTGAAAAATATATCAATTTTTAATTTCTTTTCTCTGTGGTCTATAAAGCCTATTTCCTTACTGTTCAGATTGCCTAACACACTACCTCAATATCTGGTCCAAATCTGTGTACACCTGCAAAGTAGAATTTAATCTTGCTGTAATTTGAATGTGATAAACAGGCAATATAAATAACTTTTTGATAAATCAGATTATTCAATACAACTTCAGAAGTTCAGTTGAACTAAGAGTCTTATTTTACTATTATATATAAAATATTTTTCAACTTTTCCATGTTTTTATTTCTTACTGAGTAGAAGTGGGAAATGAGGCTTGCTAAACAGGACTATGAAATTATAACTTATTAAACAAGACTTAGCAAGTCTAGACTCTATACAAGGTAATTATAGGCAAATAGGAAATTTTAATTTGAAAGTGTATTTATTCTTGTATAAGCAGTTAGACAGCTAAGATGAAGCTTGCTCAGCACAATGCAGGTTTAGGTTATGGGTGATAAGTGGCCTGCAGTACAGATTCCACCTTCCACCACAGCTAAATTGCTAAAATTGGGACTGACATTTTCCCCATATTGCCATTAATCTATCCTTTGAAAATCATTTAACCAATCAGTTCCTCATATTACAGGGTTTATACCCTGTATATACAGGGTATATTGAGAAGCCTTAAGAAGAGAAGGCTGAAGGAAGATCTTGTTGCAGTCTTTAGTTACGTATGGGAGAGTAAAGAGAAGACAGAACCAGATTTTCTAGAGGTGCACAGTGACAGGAAAAGAGGTAACACACACAATTTGCAACAAGGAAAATTACAGTTCCGTATAAGGACAAATTTTTAATGATAGGCGTTCTTAAATAATGGAACAGGTACCCAGAAGGTGGTGGGTGTCCATCCTTGAAGGTCCTTGGACCTGGTTTGAGTGGAGGAGTTGGACTGGATAACTTTCCAAGATACTTGATTCCCTGATTTTACTCCGCAAGGGAAATATCTTCCAATCGTTAATCTTAGTATTTGTATGTATGAATACTGCTTTTTAATTGGACCTGAGACATAAACACTGAATCTGTATTCCTACTTGTTGTTAGACATTGTTTTGGCAAAATCTCCGTAGTCTCACATCCCTCACATATATACCAAAGCCTTTTCACATGAGTTGAAACAGGTATTTTCCCTTTCTCCTGAATCTTAGCTCTGGGTCAAAATTGAATAAGGTTTGTAAGTGGGCAGGTACACTGCTCACTTTGTGACGCACATTAGGGATCTGGAAGAGCAAATTCTTCAGTTCAATTTTTTTTTTTTTAAATGAGAAAACATAATTTTTTCCTGACTTAAAATTAGTGGGTAAAATTAGTGAATTAGTGGGTAAAAGAAATGTTTTATTTCCACAATTATTCATTATGACAGAACCTTCACCTTACCACAATATCACCAATCTTAACACGTGCCAAAAAAACACAGGAACAAATGAAACTTCTCAGCTAAGATAACCTGGCAGCTCAGAGCTTGACATTCACTATGCAATGGAGACATACTCTACTTTTGAAATGATTATCCAATGAACTTCACAGAATCCCTACAGTGATAGGGATTTCTCCTTTTCTTTGTATGTCTCTTGTATTACACGTGGGCTGGATTCCAAGTGCTCCTATTATTGGAAATAATAAAGATTGCCTCTATATAGACTTGAATAGAAATGAAGTTTGTAATTATCTTTGCCTTTAAGATGTTCAAGCATTTCTGCTCACAGAAATACATTGCTGAAGAACAACCCAGTATTTTCTGATAAGACCAAAGAGAGACAGGAGGTAACAGCACAAGTTCAACAGCAGCTGCTTAGTTCAGGATCAACAAACTAAACCACTTAATCTAAAGAAGTATCATGTCGACCAAAGTTAGATTTGCTTATTAATAGAAATGTCAGATGAAACTTGACCAATAACTTGAAAGAGACCTTGTAGGCCAATCCCCATTCCTTGAGGCAAGATTAACAATACACAAACAATTCCAGACATATCTAAGTTCATGCAATTTCTGACAATGCCAGTGGATTTCCAGTCTGTTCTTTTCTAGTCTTATACTTAACTAATATTACACTCAGAAGTTGTCCAAATCTCTTATGTGATTATTTTACATTCCACACAGAAAACCTGGAGATGAATGTATTCTCTTCCTTTTGCCCAGATTATATTTCAGGGTTTACTAGGAAAAAATCTTGAAAGCAACCATCACGTTGGTGCCAGAATAAGTACAGAACAACTTTCCACTGATAAAAGATAAAGACTTTCTTTTGTATCACATACCTCCCTATGGCATATCACATAGTCAGGAACACCAGGCATTCCCTGAAACTCCCAGAGATTCTTTGGTTTTCTTTTTTAGCCATTCCAATTAGAGTGATAAGGCAAGGAAAAGCACAAATACAGCTTTTCTTTCAGCTTTGGAAACTTATTCTGTGATTTCCCCAACAGACAGCATAGTTTCTTTTTATTTTTCCTTTTTTTTTAACTTCTGTTTTTTCCATTTCTGTATGTTATGGAAATATATAACATAAAAATCTGTGCAGTTACATTTGATCACAGTAGGAACATTGTCCCTTGAAATCTCATAGTAATGTATATATATGGATAAGATTTTTAGACATTTGACTATATATATGTATCAGACTATAACTTCTGCTCTGCTAGTTACAATGCTAGCTCAATGGCTGTAATTTTTGTCTCTGTCCAGCAGTTTATTTAAAATCTGTCTTTCCATTACTGTATTCAGACTTTATATGCTTAAGAATGTCTTTTTTTAATTAAAGTTCTTCATAGTTCAGTCTTGAAGACTAAAAATACATCTTTCTTTATAATAGAGTATTTTTCCTATCCTCAACTTTCTCATCAAAGGAAGTCTGTTAATGACATTTTAACTCAACCAGCCCCTGCCCTACAAGTAACTACACAAACAACTCTTGTAGCCACAGCAAATGTGTGGAGGCCCTACACTGCTGGGCAGAGTTTCCAGCTCTTCCTCCAGAAATCAGCTGCTTATTTAAGTTTTAATATGCTCTGCGTTAGGCGCTGGATTTTGATCAGTGCAGCCGGTTTGCACAATATCAAAGCCCATGTATTCATTTATTACCATCTTCCTCATGCTGACCTTTCCTCTCCTCCTGTCCCCAAATAGGAATGGTATCAGCACTCACTTTCTTACAGCTAGATTGTCTGCAGTCTAGGTTGTGTTTATTATGCGTGGTGTATGCCTTGCTGCCCTCAAATGAGAATACAAATCTCAATATGTGTGTCCAGAGGCTTGAAATAGAGCATGAAAACTGAACACCAGTAAGGCGAATTTTTATGACAAAAATGTCTATTTACACCCTTAAGCAAACCTGATAATTTTTACTCCATTGGAATCCCACTTTCCTATTTGCCTATATATATTTGAGATTTTTAATGGCTGCTAAAAGTTGCCAAGAAGGATACAAAACTTAAAAGTGTGAAAACAAATTTAGGAAGAAAAGGGATTGTTTTTTAAATGTTAAAACTTAAATAATTAAAATACAAATTTGTGAATCATACAAATGTATAGTCTTGCTGCAGAGGAGGCCATGTGGGGCCATGTGAAGCTATGTGCTTAATTTTTAAGCCAGAAACATGCAATGATCCTGAAGCATTTAAAACTTCAATAGGCAAGTCTTTAAAGGTTGAGGACAAACAATCGAAATTATTAAAATACATCCAAGCCACAGCAATGTCTCAAGACAAGATATTCATACTCTATGAGTATGCTGCATCTTGTTGAAAATCAGAGTTGACTATGACTTCAGGAACAGATACATGAATGGCCTTTGCAGCACATCTCTGCCAATTGGTGTCCTGTTTTTACAACTAACCTGAGGGTTATTTCAACATGAAGAAAGCAGTGGTTTTTATACATTCACATCACAAAGCTTCCTGATACAGGTACACGTGAAGGTCAAATTTGTAAGATTACATTAGCCACCTTTTTTTTTCCCAACATTTATTGTAATTACAAATTGCCACAGAATAGAAGCTTTGCCTCATGGCTGAAGTTCACATAAGCTCAGTCTTCCCCGAATCTACAAATGCTCAAGGACCAGCCATCAGTGTGCAGTTGGTGGGCTTCAGAGTAAACTCCTGGTTATTCCAGAACTGTCCTTGGAAATGCTTCTTGCCTCTTCCTTTGCAGCAGATGTGATTGGCGATCGCCAAAATTTGGATGGTGGCAGAGATGAGTCACAAGGTTCATAGCTCCTGTCAAATGTAGATAGTTATTTGTTCTGAAGGTCTGCAAGCTAGTGCAGGTGTAAAACAAAAGACAAGAAAAAAGCAAAATGGAGCAGTTCTCAATCAGGTTTTACTTTCTTCCACTAAGAACTGTGCTAGGTGGGAGCTGAAAATTTTCATTTTCCTGTAGTGATTCATTTTTAAAAGTACTCCTGGATTTTGCCCCGTTCCCTCTCCAGGCACATGAACAAGTACATATTGAAATAATTAACACGACCTGACCTGTGTTTCTTTCTGCCATCTCAGCATAGACTTGAGTCCTTGCTCAGATCATTTAATAAAAGATAATAAACATATATTCAGTGTTATTGGCCAAGGACTGAATCCTAAGGTTCACTGTAATGAAAGGTCTGTAAACAAAGGGAAGAAAAAATAAGATACAGCTCTGGAAGAGAAAAAAAAAATAAAAGAAACAATCCAAAAGAACAAGTTTGAAAGGTATTAAATTATGTAAAGTAGCTGATTGAGCCTGACTTTTGATTATCCCCCCAAAAAAGGAGACTACAATAAGGCATGAGTTTCATACTCAAATTTAGACTGCTAAAAGCACAAAGCCATTGATCTTCAAAAAGCACGGCAATTATTTGAGCTTCTAAAAAAGCCAAGACATTTCCCCTTCCAGAGAGATTATTGGCACAAATAGCACAAAAGAGTGGAGGAGACTTGAGGGGAGAAGAAGTGAAGGAATGAATAGGGAAAACATCTGTGGGAACAAGCATCTGTGGAAAAACATTTTACATCTTTTGGGATGTTGTTTGAAGTAGAGTTCAAGGGACTGTGTGCAGGTAAGAAGGGGTAGATGACAGCAAGGGAGAAATTTATACATAAACACGTGATAGATATTACAGTGGCGAAATCAAATACTTAACAAGTACAAAACGAGAGAACTGAACAGTCTTTGCAGCCCTCGTTCTTTTCCCTTGAGGTTATCCATTATGACACAGGCTTTTAATACATAATCGCACACTGTATTTTTTCTGCACAAGACCCCTACCCCATTGAGTGAAGAGAATGGATGGTGATCAATTAAAAAAGAACAGCTATTCAATGTTTTGTTTTACCCTCATTGTTCATTTTGTGGACTTAAACCTTATCTACTGCACACTATTCAGAGGCTGCAATGAAGACAGAATTATTAATTTCCTCATGGGCTTTTCTCTGGCACTCAGCACTGTGATTCTCCAGAAGCATTAATTTATCTTCACAAAGTGCAACGTGATGTGAGGGGTTACTCTTATCCCCACATTACAGATAGTAAGCTGAACCAGCAAGACAGGGAAAGTAAAAGTACCTGATTGTTTACAGTACATAATTTAGGACTTAACAACCGATTTCTCAAATTACATAAAGTAGCACTTACCATGTTCAAGACAATATTCCCATACACTTCAGCTGTATCTGAGAATGGCCAGAACAACTCAGACCAACAGAAATCAGAAAAGGGAAAGCAGTGATTAGCCACTTCTACTGTAGCACTAAACTAGACCTCTGCAGCAGAGAAAAGAAATCTAAATATTTGTTTCATTCACATCCCAACTTCAGCACTAAAAAGACAGGTCATATGAAAAGCACCCCAGATTCACATCCCCAGCAGGTCCAGATAATGCTCTGAATAAAGCATGGGCTCCCATGGAAAATGTACTAAGCGGCCATTGAATCAAAGTGTCTATGCATGTGCAAGAGAATTTAGAACTGAAGTTGCAAGGTAATATGCCATTCTGTGACTTTATAATGGTTGGTTTTGCAACTAAATCAATGTTTTGTAAAGTGGGCATGTGGCTGTTCCTATGTTATTTCCTGCACTTTTAAAATTAAAAAGGAAACAGACCTTGTTTTACGTGACGCTATCACATTGTCCTTTGGCAGCTCTTGGAGGTTTGCATGGTCTTTGGCCACTTCTGCTCACGGTATATGTGCCAGCAATGGTAGGATGTTGAAGATGCCAGCGTTAGGGGAATGAATCAGACCTACACTGCTTATCTCAGACCTAATGTCTGCCCATCTTACTGCTTTAGCCATCCCAATAACAACGAAGTGACTGCATACCCTCGTAGCTTTATGTATTGGGTTTGTGTGGCAAGGTGAGAAGCTGCTAGAAGCTTCTGCCATGTCTGATACAGCCAATACCAACCAGTTCCAAGACAGGCGCTCCGCTGGCCAAGGCCGAGCCAGTCAGTGGTGCTGGTAGTGCCTCAGTGACAACATGTATAAGAAAGGGGAAAAAAAGACCCTGCATGGCAGCAGCCAGAAGAGAGGAGTGAGAATATGTGGGAGCAACAATTCTGCAGACACCAAGTGAAGAAGGAGGGGGAGGAGGTGCTTCAGGCACAGGAGCAGAGGTTCCCCTGCAGCCTGTGGTAAAGACCATGGTGAGGCAGGGTGTTGCCCTGCAGCCCATGGAAGTCCATGGTGGAGCAGATATCCACCTTCAGCCCATGGAGGACCCCATACCAGATAAGGTGGATGCCCAAAGGAAGCTGTGACCCCATGGAGCGCCCACACTGGAGCAGGTTTGCTGGCAGGACTTGTGCCCCTGGGGGATCCATGCTGGAGCATTCTGTTCCTGAAGGACTGCACCCCATGGAAGGGACCCACACTGGAGCAGTATGTTCCTGAACTGCACCCCATGGAAGGACTCACATTGGAGAAGTTCTTGGAGGACTGTCTCGCATGGGAGGGACCCCTGCTGGAGCAGGAGAAGAGTGTGAGGAGTCCCCCAACCGAGGAGCAGCAGAAACATGTGCTGAACAGGCCACAACCCCCATTCCCCATCCCCCCTGTGCTGAGAAAATGAGGAATGAAGTTGAGCCTGGGAAGAAGGGAGGGGTAGGGGGAAAATGTTTTAAAATTTAGTTTTTATTTCTCCTCTGATTTGATTGGTAATAAATTAAATTAATTTTTCCCCAAGTCTATTTTGCCCATGATGGTAATTGGTGAATGATGTCTCCCTGTCCTTAACTCGAAACACGAGCCTTTCATTATATCTTCTCTCCCCTGTCCAGCTGAGAAGGGGAGTGACAGAGCAGCTTCAATGGGCACCTGGCACCCAGTCAGGGTCAACCCACCACACTTTTTTGAATCAATGACTTCTTTCTTTGTGTTAGGCCTAAAAGGAGAGTCCTGAAGACCATACAAGAGGCAGACCTCAGCTCTGTGGTCAGCCTTAGCTCATGCTTCCTTAGAGAAGCTGTCAGCCTTCACTACAAAGTCCTGCTTCATCCCTTCAGCCTTGAACTGGAAAATTATCATTTTTGCTGTGATTATCAGATGTTCTGAGGGGCTGGACTAAACTCGGTAAGAACAGAATCTTCTTAGACTTAGCAGCTTGAATTTTGATATTTATTTGTGGGATGTTTACTGATTTGTTAACCAGAGTTCTGGATTACAAAAATTAATGGTTTTATCAAATTTAATATAAATTGAGAAAAATCAACAGGGAAAATTAAGTTTAGATTATTAAAGTCTGATGAAAATTTACAGCTGAAAAGATCTTTTTATGAGTAAATTGTACAGCTCTAACATCAGATAGTGCTCTCCATTCTTATTTTAATACACTTTCAAAAGTAAAAAGATAAGAGATAGAAACATTGCAGGCATTAATCAATTTTGAGATACATAAGCAAAAGAGAGGTGATAGTTCTGGACAATTTCCAAAAGATATTGTTCAAATGCTGTCTGTCCCATAAACACACATTATTCTAAATCAAGAAAGTATTTTAGGATAACCTGGATGCTAATGTATTTTCTGTAATCAAATAGAAAAAGATCAACAATGTAGTGGCAAATTTCTGTCCTCTTTGTCCTAATACCATGTTTAAAGGAATCGTTTCTCTGCTCTCCCTGTGAACTAAACAGTATCAGCCAGATCTGTACAAACACAATTTTAGAAGGGGGCCCTAATGACCAGGCTACATGAGTATTACATTACTTCACCTTCCCTCTCCCCTTCCACCTCTCCAGGACACAAAGAAAAAAAGAAAGCAGCAAAATGCATATTCAAAAGTGGAGTTCTATAATCAAGACGACAGAAAATGTAGTGAAAACCACAGATAACAGTTGGGAAACTGAACTGATTACAGAACTACTATTAATAACTACAGAACATACCTAGTTTTAGACATATAGAATACTTAGACATATAGAATACTCTTAGGTAGACCCCTTTCCCTTCTCCTTATCTAAAGATGCAGACTATCTAAACCCTAAATTTTTAAGGAGCTGTACTTTTAAGAGTATGTTAGCTGGGCTGATGTTTATATATATGAAGATAGGATAAATCTTGCATTTACTGCACTTGTGAAACGTACTCATCCTGAGCCACATCTAACCTTAGCTAGTGTGCAGATGGGTAATGTGGACACAAGATTTTTTTTCACTCTGTTTTCTTCTCTGCATATTTTTTTTGAGTGTAAATATTAAAAAACTGCAAGTATGCATAGGAGAAAAACATGGTGGTAGGGAAAAATTGTTTAAAAACAAGTATGACACTACGTGTTGTTGTCCAAATGAAAAAAAAAAACACCACGCCCCCCCAAAAAACAGCCTAGAAATATCTTTACAGTTATTTAAAGACAGAGAAGGTTTAGAGTACATTCACTAGGTGTTTTCAAAGTAAATCAGTAATAAAGTCAGACTGATAATTTTGTACTGTGTTTCTCCAATAATCATTAGTATTTGTATTCCACTGTATAAGATCATGCATCCATCTGCCTCTCATACTGCCCACCTGCTGCTCTAAACAGCAACAAAGCTGAGTATCAGTATATTTCTAATCACATCACAAAACTGTGTAACAGGGGAATGGCGAAAATGTATCCCATTTTGAAAACATATGGGTGCAATTTAATATAAAAGGCAGAATATGACAGCCAGGTATATTTATAGCAGCTTTTCTTTGGATGAGGTGCTTTCAGGTGAATGCATCCTATACTTGTGGCTTTCACTGACTTCCTTGTATATATGAGTGAGATAAGTTTAAAAAACTTCTTTTTAATCTCACAAGTACATTTCAATGATGAGAAAGCAATGCCATAGTCAGCTCAGATATAATCAGAAGAGATTTTAGAAGGTGAAACTGACAGTGAGAAAGTAGAGGTTAAGTGCAGGACTCAGATCTGTTGGCACTGGTGAACACCAGAGAATAGGAGACTCATTTTTATCAGCAAACTTCAGTGTGGGGTCAAAAGTAACAGAGTAACTCATTCACTTAAAACTCTCTTCATTCTAAATGTAGAGACCATTGATCTTCAAACCTTTCAGGGACAAATCCTCACTCAAAATCCAGTCTCTAAAATAACTGCTTCCCATAGAAAGAAGATGAGCACCCAGAAACACCGTCAGTGTTTTACTTCATTAGAGAAAATACTTAACGGAAACCTCAGGCCTTCTGTCCCATGGCATAGCAGTTGAACAATGAAGGCCATATTTTCAGTGGTTGCTCCAAAAGTGCCCTGATAACTACTTAACCTCTGCTGGTGAAATCCTAAGACACCCTCACAGCCTCCCATTTTTCCAGCTCTCTGCTTCTCTCTCCATGTTCTGTGATACTTGAAGAGACAAAGAGTACCTTAGACTAGCTGAGAAGATGAATGAATATATAGTCCTTCTATGAGTGTGGACTCCACTTTGTGCACAAGAGACCACTTCAAATACATTGAACCATTTTGTCAGTTTTTATTGAGATAATCTCCTGTTGAAGACAAAAGTAAGAATGATTTAGGATGTCAAGATCTCTAGTTCCTCACGAGACAAGGAAGACCCTCAGACTTCCTTCTTGTCTTCAGTTTTGCTTTAAATAGAGAGGATCAATGAAAAATACCTACACTTCTTTCTAAAAGAATGGGTGAAGTACACAAATATTCCATCTTGATGAAATACACTCTGTCTAAGGACAAGAGTGTGTGAAGGCTTGGTAAGTCTTCTGGTTGTGTAGTATTACACAAGACCAGTGGTATGAATTTTAATTAAAATCATTTGGCGCATCCTTTGGTGAACAAAAGCTCATATACAGGTTTGCCTGTGTACTAGCCATGCTTTTCAAATTACAGTAGAGGTTGTCCACCTTATTTTTCTCAAAATATGGAAGGTTCATGAGTTACATGCTAGAGAAAAATCCATAGAGGCTAATGGTGGAAGGTCCTCCCTGTTTCTGTGATTTCAAGGACAACCAGTTCTGCAATTTCCATTATGGTAACATCTGTAACCCAAATCAAGATAAGATTCATTTGCAACACAATATGTGATTCAATGTTAGTCTAAGTAAAGATAAAAAATGCTTGTTATTTTTTTACAACCTTATCATATTCCATGTTGGAACAATAATGATGATATACCTTGAGAAGAGACATGATGTAACACAGTTACCCCATGCATCTCTGATAGCTAAAAACACTAAGGAGACAGATTCAAATGTCATTTCAAAATTAAGAAAACCATTAAATGAATCTCCCCTCCTCCACATATCAGGAATTCAAAATTATCTTCTGTATATTGTCTTAATGAGCAGTATTTCCCCTCTTGTGAAGGGACTCTGCATATACAGAACAGGGAAGAAAAAAACAAAGCAAAACAAAACAAAAACCAAATCAGAATAAGGTTTTGTAGACTCCATTTATTACACCATGAAGAATTGCTTTGATTGAACACAACTCCCTTTGCACCCCCCATACGTCCCTAGAGATGCTATTTGACGAAAGGTGCAGGCCTTCACAGTAGTTTGAATGTACCAGAAAAAGACTTTAGGGTTTTTATCACGAACAAATTTTGTTGGGATATCTGCTGTCTAAACCATTTGACTCCTTATTTATGTATTAGTAAGTCACCATCATTTTCTTCTGATTTCTGACCACAGCCATGTCACAACAATGCAATCATTTGTTTCTGTCATGGGTTTAGGAATTTTAGTTCATTAACATGGGACTTTAGGAAACCTTCTGAGTTATCAAGTTGTATCAACCTCTTATAATCCCATATAACTGTATCTACTTTCATCTTGAACTCATGGGTTTCTTTCTTCCATTACATCTTTAATTCTTACAATCTTTTTTCTAATAGCCATGTTTCAGATTATAGCTCTTTGTTCCTATATCAACTTTATACTTTAGTTTACATCATTTTCTCCCTGCCAGATACTCCCTTGATGCATTAACTTAAAGCAAGTATTTTCCTTTCAGCCCTAGTTTGCTAAGTTAAATATGCTCATCTTGCCTCCTTTCTTTGGGTTTTCCCTCTGACGTCTCAGTTGTTCCGCAAACCTGCTCCAGTTTGAAATCATCTTGCTGAGCACGAACAGTTAGAATTTTACATAGTATTCCGGGGGTGTTTCACCACGTTAGAAGTAATACTTTTCCTCTCTAGTAGGGGCACCATGACTGATAATTTTGCAGGATCTCATCTGCCTTTTTTCACAGCATTCTTATAGTGGTGATTCTGTCACCCTTTGCCTAACTAACACTCAAGATTTGATAACTTGTGTTTCCAGAGGACAATCCCCTGACCTTAGAAAATTCCTTCCATTGTCATGCTTAAATCAAACTGGATTAACACACTTCTATTTCTTGTATGAAAGTCATTATAAATGCTTTTTTATTTGCTGAAGTAAAAAAAAAATAAATGTGATTGGTTAGTTTCCTTTATCTAGAAAAACAGCTTTCTGAAAAATTGGATATATTTAGTTTGATCTGTGAACTTAATGTAGACAATATTGCATTTTATTCCAATTTTAATTTCCCCATCCATTTTAACACAAAACTTTGTAAAAAATATTAAAATTTGAGAACAAAGAGCATTTAATTACCAGATTGTTTCAATCCTTCTTTTAAGAATAAATACTAAATTCAGTGTATCCCAGTCATATAACACCATCACTTCTGAATATTTTCTTTCTAATAGACACATAATTTAATCTGCTATTTGCTTCAGAAATGTACAGTAGATTTGTTTTATTTATCGTAACTAGAGAAACCTAAACTATTTGAATTCTTTGTTTATCTTGGAAGGAGTAATTTCCATGCAGTCATTCTCCTTTGCTATTAAAAATAAAATACTCTTTTGATCAGCATCACCTTTTTACCAATATTGAGATAAATATCTACCTAGCTGAGAATCACGCTTAGCCTCACTTTTATCTCAATAGCATCATTATTATGGCATTTATATCTTTCTTTGGACTGATTTTATTTATTTGATTGCAGCATCTTTTAATATGTCTTTACTCTCTCTTGCAACACATCTCTTTCACTTTTGGCAATTCTGCAAGTTTTGACCTTCAAGATCTAATTTCCTTGCTGATTATTACTGGGTTTTTTTCCATTTTGTAGAATCTTGATTCACTACTAATAGTCTCTTTAAGAAGTTTATTATACTGAAAGTCTTCCATAAAAGGTTTTTCTTTTCCTTTTTATTAAGATACAGTTCTAGACAGTGTTTTATACTGTTGACCTGAGGAAACTTCAGCATTCTTCTACATTCAGCGACTCTCATTTGAACTGGCTTAATAAAAGAAAAAGCAGGGTAGGGTTTTTTTTGCCAAAACATGCCTTGGTGAGCAAAACCAATTTCAGCTACTGGTCGTTTTTCATTTATCCTTCTATTTACTTTCATTTATCTTTGCTCAATGGTTTCACGATATTTGCCAAATCTGGAGGTCTGAAGTTGCTCCATCTTCTTGGTTTAGTGGTTATTTGGTGGTGGACTTGTTTGTGTTACAGACATGACTTCAGAATGTCCTGTTGGAAAGCATAGGTAGCTGCTTATTCAGGCTAGGTTTTTTTATGATTTTCTTATATATTGGATTGCTACTCTAGGCACTTTATAATGATGCATAAAAAGTACTGCAATACTTAGTGTGACAACTAAGTCTCTTAGTGCATTCAGTTCTTATCCACTAGAATCAATTAAGCTCATCTTCTGATCAGTTTCCTACCACTACAGAGCAACGGTATACCTATAGGGCAAAATCATCAACTGATTCCAGTGGAGTTATGTCTGTCTGTAGTAGCTGAAAATCAGCTTATAACTCCCCGGTAAAATTATTAACAGACTTCAAATGAACAATTTCTTCTCAAAGAAGCTTTATAGGAAGTTTCTCTCTTAGAAATATATAAAGAATAAAATGACACAATATGAACAGAACAGGATAGTCAAAACCCTATGACAGTTAGCTTTGTGGGGTATCTGTCACTCAAAACTCCATTCCTTAAAGGCTTCTCCATGGCATCTTTTCTCCATGCTGTAACAACATCTAACACAAATTCAATGTAGCTTCACAGGTCTGTCATAATACAAATAATAAGGCTAAAATACACACTAAACTAGTAAATGGTATACTTCAGACTAGCAGGTTTATGTCTTAAGCAGCCACTTTAAAATATTCCCAGGGTTTGCCATACAACTTTGACAAATTTGACATTTAGTTAAAAACCATGTCTACTAAATTACCAATTTTTCCTCATGCCTAGAGATGTTACTAAAAACATGCTTGCCTATATCATTTCCTGAGTTATAAATGACCTTAAAGACTTAAAATAAATGTTTTCATTGTGGCTATTTGGCTAGATAATTGCATGCTAGAGAGGGGTAAACCAAGAACATTCCCCAATCCTATGATATAATTTTGGAAGTGTCTGCACTATACTCTTTAATAAGATGCACTAAATTCAGCTTTCCCTGTTGACTCAGGTCTGCTGACCAAGGTGAGCGGGACTAAGTATACTGTTTTCCAGTTGTTAATTTAATCCTGTTCGCACCCTAGAGGAATGCAGTAGTGCTGCTACCAGTAGGTACTCTGAATTTTCATGACCCAAGATTTTTTGTATTCTCTTTCCCTCTCCAACGTTCTTATGCATCCATGTTCACACACAGTCTTGGCAGGTTATGATTAATACTTTTAAGTGCCCTACAAGTTTTTACAAAACTTTACCACAGGCATGTATCCTTTCTTATTTTTAAGATAAAACCCATCAGCACATCTCCTCTTCCTTACTAACATTTGCATACAAAGTTGTTCCTTTTTTATGAGACTTCAAGTTCAAGTGCCTTGCTGCACCTGACAAGATGAATCCCAAAGTCCTGAGGGAATTGGCTGATGTAGTTGCCAAGCCACTCTCCTTGATATTTGAAAACTCACGGCAGTTGGGTGAAGTCCCTGGTGACAGGAAAAAGGGAAACATTGCACCCATTTTTAAAAAGGGTAGAAAAGAGGACCCTGGTAACTACTGACTTGTCAGCCTCACCTCTGTGTCTGGGAAGATCATGGAATAGATCCTCCTAGAAACAATGCTAAGGCACATGGAGGACAGGGAGGTCATTTGAGACAGCCAGCATGACTTCACCAAGGGAAAGTCCTGGCTGACCAGCTTAGTGGCCTTCTATGATGGAGTGACAACATCAGTGGACAAGGGAAGAGCTACAGTTGTCATCTATCTGGACTTCTGTAAGGCCTTTGACACAGTCGCCCACAACATCCTTCTCTCTCAATTGGAGAGATACAGATTTTATGGGTGGACTGTTCGGTGGATAAGGAATTGATTGGATGGTCACATTCAGAGGGTAGTGGTCAATAGCTCAATGTCCAGATGGAGATCGGTGACAAGTGGTGTCCCTCAGGGGTCCGTACTGGGACAAGTACTGTTCAATGTCTTCATCAATATCACAGACAGTGGGATCAAGTGCACCCTCAGCAAGTCTGTGGATGACACCAAGCTGAGTGGTGTGGTTGACACACCTGAGGGAAGGGATGTCATCCAGAGGGACCTGGTCAGGCTTGAGAATTGGGTCCATGTGAACCTCATGAAGTTCAACAAAGCCAAGTGCAGGGTCCTGCATGTGGGTCGGGGCAACCCCCAGTATCAATACAGCCTGGGGGATGAAGGGATTGAGAGCAGCCCTGCAGAGAAGGACTTGGGGGTACTGGTGGATGAAAAGCTGGACATGAGCTGACAATGTGTGCTTGCAGCCCAGAAGGCCAACTGTATCCTGGACCGCATCAAAGGATGTGTGGCCAGCAGGTTGAGGGAGGTGATTGTGCCCCTCTACTCCACTGTCATGAAACCCCACCTGGAGTACTGTGTCCAGCTCTGGAGCCCTCAGCACAGGAGAGACATGGACCTGTTGGAGAGAATCCAGAGGAGGGCCACAAAAATGATCAGAGGGATGGAAAACTCCTCCTATGAAGACAGGCTGAGAGAGTTGGGGTTGTTCAGCCTGGAGAAGAGAAGGCTCTGAGGACACATTATTGTGGCTTCTCAGTTCTTAAGAAGGGCCTACAGGAAAGATGGGGACAAACTTTTTAACAGGGCCTGTTGCAATAGGACAAGGGGTAATGGCTTTAAACTGAAAGATGGAAGATTTAGGCAAGATGTAAGGAAGAAATTTTTTACACTGAGGGTGGTGAAACAGTGGTACAGGTTGCCCAGAGAGGTGGTAGATGCGCCATGCCTGGATATATTAAAGGTCAGGTTGGACGGGGCTCTGAGCAACGTGAACTAGTTGAAGGGGTCCCTGCTCATTGCAGGGGAGGTTGAACTAGATGACCTTTAAAGCTCCCTTCCAACCCAAACTATACTATGATTCTATGATTCTAATTTTCCAAACTAAAGCAGACAGAGCAAGGATTTAGCTTAGAAACCTTCCTACTACTTAGTGACTAACATCAACATCTGCAGAATCTCAGATTTATATCTTGCACATACATCATCTTACTGGCTGCTTTCACCAAGATCAACATGGGTTTGGATTTTGACCAGAAATTCCATCTTGAGTGTAAGAAATCTTTTTGCAATTAATATTTTGTTAACCTGATTTATCAAATCAAATACTCAAGCAACACTTTAATATCAATAAATTAAATGCCAGAATAAAACTTGTCATTATAGATTTCTAAACCAGATGTTCTTTTGTGAGCATCTTTAAAGCACAAGAGTATCGCATCAACTCATTCAGTCATTCATGTCATGGCACAGCTCTATATTTCCTTCCAGAAGGTCAGTTTATGCTTTGAGAAACCTTCTCCTTCACAGAATGAACAAGGACACGAGTAGTCTAATACATCTCTTACTGAAAAATAGCATTCCTACTAACGAGATAAGTGGTGTCATCTTTGAAAACTGATCCGTATTTCTCTAGTGGAAAAATATTTAGTCCTTCAGAAGGAAGGAAGGGGCAGGTTTGCTGACAGACTTGTCCTTCCTGTTGTCAGTTTTTGCTACCCTTTTCTCTGCTGAGTTCCCAGCTGTTGTGCGTGTCTGTAGCTGATGCCAAGAGACAGTAAGGCATGAGCTGTTCCAAAGTCAACAGGATATCTGAAAGCACCAGAAAAGGGGGAAAAGTACATGTAATCAGCATGTTGTTCTGTACTTCCCATGACAACCATGTGTTGTTGCACAGATAAGCCAAGAGACTTGGCAGGGCTGATAAAGGTTGGATGTATTAGAGGAGCTTTCCAAAGTCGGCTTGGAAAGATTACAAGTCAAAGTTAATTCATGCATAACAACAGCGCTGCCAGATAGATCGATCTTTAAAAGTAAAGTAACTTCCCAAAATCTTAACTCGGTTCTGATATTATTTCCTTTCCTATGAACTTCTTTTGTTTAATATTTATTGTCATGATTCTTTTCTCTAAATCCTTTAACAGAGACATTTTAGGAATCAGTATGTCCAGACAAAAACAGCACATGCATAATCAGCACAAAAAGAATTAATGAAAAACAGCCAAAATGTAATTCACCTGTTATGCGTTAGTGTTATGAGAGTGTTATAACAGTGGCTTTGTTGCAAAATAAAACACAATACAAAATATTAATGTGTAACTGGCAACAGATGAGGTCATGATCTGTCCAATTGGAAACATTTCTGTCAAGTTGCTAAAATTATGCATTTATCGTGAGGCAATCTTTCTTAGCACTTTTGTATTTCATCTGTCCTGGTGAATATAGCCAATTACAGTCTTATCTTGTTTATATGTATTCCTTTTCCTTGTTGCAGATCAAACTGATTGTGTAGAATCAAATAAAAAACATACTCCTGAGAACACACCTGCTGTTTGTTGGGTGACATCTTGATAAGAACCAGGGATTATTCCTATGTTCTCATAGAAATAAAGACCATGCATTTTATGATACTTCCCTTTATTTCTTTCATGTGTATTAGAGTTGCATAGCATTGTTCATGTCTGCTTTGGGCCTACCAACAAAGAGAAAGTCCTAAAATGTGTATTTCCCTGCAAATGTAAAGGGATGTAGGCTTTTCTGTCTGAACCCTGCACTTCATCACTGCAGTCTGTCCTGTGTTCTCATTAAATCCTGTTTCTAACTCTGTTTTGTCTGATTGTACTCCCTATCCTAAGTGAGTACCATTGAATGCTGGCAAACTTCTAGCTGGACAGGCTGGAAAATAAGATAAGTGGCCTGACTACCAGCAACTGAAGTTGGAGCATGAACCTCAAGGGCTGGCAGATCTAAATGCGGGCAACTAGGGCAGACCAGGGATCTAGGAGCCACCCCACTGGCTAAAAT
This sequence comes from Anarhynchus alexandrinus, assembly GCA_008711295.1. Taxonomy (NCBI): domain Eukaryota; kingdom Metazoa; phylum Chordata; class Aves; order Charadriiformes; family Charadriidae; genus Anarhynchus; species Anarhynchus alexandrinus. Next base: position 1,846,243 of record VUYV01000096.1, on the reverse strand, counting down.
GGGTATCTCAGATCAGCTGCTGAAGAGATCCAAAATTGCATAAGTTTGTGTGAAACTGTCTGAGGTCCGAGTATCAGCACTCAGGGTGGGACTACAAACTTCAGGGGCTCATAGGTCTCAGAGCCCGCAGCCAGAGTGGAACAGGAGATGTGGGAGTCAGTACACCTTCAGAGTTTAAGATCATATACTGAAGTAACACATAGTGTATGTGTATGTATTCCTCTACTGACTTCAGTGTTAATCACTCATAGTGGAGGAACATGATCAGGCCTTCCATGGTGTCTGTGTTTGCATGAGTGCTGTGTGCACTTATGTGTGTGCTGATGAAGGTACTGTTTTCAGTCTGTGTTATTCTGGATGGCTGCTGTGTGCATAATGTGTTTATTTGTGTCTATGTGTATGCGCACACTTTTGGAGGATACGTGCTCAGCCTTGCTACTAGCTGGATCTGGTGACATAGAACTGCAGCAGCCTCACAACTGTCAGGCTACACAATTCAGCAACCTTCAACATGACTGGGGTTAGGCTGACCAGTCCGTAGTCCTCTAGATCTTCCTCCTTACCTTTCTTGAAGAATGACAAAGAGCTTGCCTTCTTCCAATTGTTTGGGACCCCTCCAAATTTCCATGACCCTTCAAAGATATTAGAGTGGCCTTACAATGACATCAGCCAGCTCTACCAGCCCACTCAGACGCATGATGTTTGATCCCATGGACTTGCATACACGCAACTATAAGCCCCTGACTCCTTCCTCTCCTACTTTAGGTAGTATGTCTCCCTCAAACTCTGCAACTAGATACAGAGACTTGGGAGGCCTGAAAGGAGACCTTGTTAGTACAGACAAAGATAAAGAAGGCACTAAGTATTTCGGACTTTTCTTTGCTGCTAGGTCACCCAATCCATTCAGTAACAGGTCCACATTTTATCTGACCTTTATCCTGGTGGACTGCAGGTGTAGAAGTGCTTCTAGCTACCCTTCACACCCCACACCTTGGTTTTAACTCCAGCTATGCAGTGTTTTTTTCCGATTCTACCAACTGGTATTCAATTTCTAATGCTAGGAAATGTTCAGAGAAAAGCAATAAAAATGGTAAAATCTAATTATTTTCTTACCTGCAAAAAATGTCAAAGTAGGATGGGACTCTTCAGGATGGCATAGAGGTAACTTAACCAGAGAAGCAACAGAGAGTAAGCCTGCAGAAATCCTTGCCGAGTGGTGTTATGGTTCAAGGGTAGAACTGGACAGGTATTTGGAAGACTGGTGTTTTGAAGGTTACTAAATTAATCACTGTTGGCTCAGGAAATCCTGTGTGCTGAGAACAGATAGAGAGAAAGTGTCATGTATGTTTAATCTCTTCTTGTTTATCCCCAGCTTCTACTTAGGTCTACTGCTGGGATACTGGGCTGGACAGATCCTGGATCTGAACCAGTATATACTTATGTTCCAGCCCTAGATAACCCATCCTTAAAATTTCTTTCTATTATTACGCCGACCAGCAGGAAGCAACAATTGGCATCTTCAGAGCATTAACACAGTGATAAGTTTCCCCATGCAACAATTCATTTCCACAGTTCTGATTTATGAACAGAGTGTCACACATCCTCTTGTAACCGTCTTGACTATATAGGATATAATGTGAAAGATGGATGAAGAAAAAATATGCAATCTGATTTTGAATATGTCTCACACGATATCCTGGTCTTTAAATTGAAGAGACATGGATTCGACAAATGGACCACTTGGTGGATAAAGAACTGGCTGGACGGTCGCACTCAAAGAGTTGTGGTCAA
>VUYV01000096.1:1706519-1843554 GCA_008711295.1 Anarhynchus alexandrinus | reverse complement strand
CTTGGGCAACCTGGTCTAGTGGGAGGTGTCCCTGCCTATGGCAGGGGGGTTGGAACTCGATGATCTTCAAGGTCCCTTCCAACCTAAACCATTCTATGATTCCATGTGCAAAAATCAGATGGTTCTAGTAAAAATATGCAGATTTTGGATAATGTTTTCTGATTTTCAGATTCAGAAGATCATATTTCTAAGAATAAAGATGTGCCAAAAAGATACTAAACCTATAATGAGTGTTTATAGACGAATCTGATTACTTAACAAATTATTCATCAAATGTTTTTTAAAAAGGTTGTCCTTCTCTTTATGTATAGGCTTTGTTTGGTGTTCTCTTCTATTTAACTTTTTGAAATATTTGTTAAATAGTTGGTTAATAAAGATGATCTGATAAAATAAACCAAATGTTAACATATTCTTTTTTTCTTTATAAAGAGAAAGCTTTTCAATGTTCAGCAGTTTCTGAATAAAATTGCTAAATAATTCATGAAGTATTCAAACTAATGTTTGCAAATATATTAGTAATAAGCTCTGACGTAATGTACTCTCAGATATCCGATTAAGCCAATCTAGAATTCTTTGCAGTGATCTCAGTTTACCATTGGATTACAAGAGCTTTTGGACAGTGACTCCTTGAATCTTTTCCTTACTAATACTAATTTATCTTTGACTATTAAAAGAGAAGCACTGAAGTAAGAGAAAAATGTGTCTCTTATCAGTTTTGAATGACATAAGCACCTCTCTTTACATATGAGGTTAAGCTGTTGAATTCTAAAGGATTTGTAGGTGAACTTTCTTTAAGCAGTAGATAAAGAAAATTAAAGTAATCTATGTGTAAACGAGTAAAATATTCTGAGAACATATGGAGATAAAGTTGATCCAATATACAGCCTGTACTGAAATGAGATCATGGGAAATACTTACATTTTACTTTTTTTCCCTATAGCTGTCCTCAGTTCAGGAAACAATTCTTTGTTTCTTGTAGTTTCTTTCTCTTATAATGAACAGCTACATCTTCCAGTTTTTCAGAAAAATATGTCTACACTTCTAAGGCTTCTACATAAGCAATAAAGCAAAGACATTAAAATTTTTCATTTGTCTAGGAATTGAAAAGGTGTCTTGGGAAATACAACTGAAAACACCATTTTGCAGTTTTGATGTGAATGTGTGTGCCACATTGCATGAATTCTCGCATGGTTTTGGGATTCACAGTTAGACTGTGCTCTTATTTGCAAGTGGAGTATTCAAAACAGATTGAGGGTCATGCATTTGTAGGTAAGAGTGTAAATATTTGTAGTAGCAAAAGCCCAAGTACATACCTATACTTTATGTCACAACAGCAAAGACCAGGACAGGCTCATGTAGGCATTTGAAACATTCTTTCATTGTGCCAATTGCTGATGCTGTCTGATTCATTGCAAAGAGAAAAAAAAGAAATGGCACAATATCCCAAATTCACAAACCTTGGACATATCATGTCTCAACAGTCATAGTAATAAATTTGTAGAAAATGACACAAATGCTGTCTTACAAGGAATCTATGGGCATTTATTATGCCTTGAATGAGAATTAAATGCCACTTGCTGCAATCTAATATACCTCAGAAAAAAATAGCTCTTAGGAAGTGTCTCCATGAGCCAGAGATATAAGTTATCATTAGATGCACACTGCATCAACCCTCAGTTAAAAGAATGGGCTTTCCCAGAAGCAGAGATTACTTTCCCTTCAACCCTTTCAAAAATCCTTATCATGGCTCAGCATATATCAAAATAACCAGGGAATCTCTTCCATAGAGTGGAGAATGTATTAAAGAAATAGCAGGCTGCAAAATTTCACAGATTTCAGTCTGACAAAGTCTATTTAAAGTCTGTGCTTGTCTAGTTTTCAAAAAAACAACAACAGCAAAACATTTCTATCTCAATAACAGCTTCCAAGTAATCAAGACCTCTATTTTTATGTTCACATGATTTTGAAACAGAAGGTGCAGAGAGTGAGCTCATTATTCAGGGGGAAAAAAAAAAATAATTGTCTGCACTGGATCAGTCTTGCACTGAGCACATTGCGATAGAATTTAATTTACCTTAGATCAATAGCTTCATTTGAACTTTCTCAAAGGCTGCAGCTCTTTGGGCTCTGCGTTTTATTGTGGACCTGTTTCTAAATTAATTATGTGGGACATTTGGCCATGATCCTAAAATAAGACCTCTTGGAGTCAATACCAGAATCTGGGTGTAGTCTCGTTGCTGTTAACTTTTTTATTTTACAAGCAAGCCAATATGATCCTAATTTATTTTTATCTTGTAGGCAACTTAGTAAAAATGATACGGTAAATGTGTAAGAAAAGCCTGCTGTGACAGTTCTAGCTTATTTGTTTAACATCTATGAATAAATAAACAGCTGAGCTGGTGCCACCTTTTATAAGCTATTCTTTTTCTCAGCTGGATGTTAATAGATTATCTCTTTTCTCTGAGCTTTTCCTTTTTATGTGCTCTAGACCTGAATTAACAGGTCATTATTTGTTGATTTTTTTTTTTCAGGCTGGTGGTACAATACAATAATTGCAGAGGCCAGCAAGCACATTTTGAGGTTTTTATTTTAGGTGTGTTCAGAGAGAAATAGACTTGACTGTGAAGTGTCATTAGTGCAATATTACTATAAATAAAAGCGCAGACCCATTACTGACAAATGAACCAATATGGGTGATGCAGACTTTAAAAAGAGATGGAAGATTCCTTTATTGGAAAATAACCATTGTTCATTGTTCCACTGGAATGCATTGTTGGAGTGTAACAACTGAGGCTTCAGTAGACACCAACCAGCAAGACTTCTACTTACCTTTCACTTTTATCTATGATACATGAATTTCATCTAAATGGTTGTAATTTGTCAGTTTTTGTACAAAACATAAATTGATACAAAATAAGCAAGACTAAGAGAGCATGAGAATATTGAGCCTTCAAGGCATTACAGATGTTAATTAATTTTAATTCTGTTTCTAAATCTAATTATTTGTGTTAAAGCGTCCTGCTCATCAATAAACCAAAATTAGTATTTATCACTAAAGACAATTACTTCATGATTATAAATGTTGAATCAGGGAATCTCCTTTAAAATTACGAGTGAGCAAATTGTGCAGGGTAAAACCAGAATCAATATAATCCTTGACCTCAAACTTGAAGTGCAAGTTGGGAAAAGTAAACAGAACTATTTGTATCAGATATCTCCCTGCAAGCTTCAGCAGGACTCAGAATTCGGCAGGTTTTTATCTCATTATAATTTCTGCTTAATAAACCAGCAGGATGTTTATGAAGACGTTAAAAATGTGCCAGCTTTTCTTTTTTTTCTTTCCCCCCTTTTGTGGGAGCAGGGGCAATACTGGCTGGGAGAAAGGAAGAACAGCTTTAGGACAATAACATCTCAACCATTGTCACTGTTTCTACCGCAGAACTGGAAGGACTTTGTGTCTTTCATGTAACAGGATAAAGCTGTAAGCCTTCTTTAGGAATAATAACAAGATGAGGAATGTTGAAAATTGAGGAGATGGGGAGATGGCAGTATGCCAGTTAGCTAAAGTGAGAAGATTTTATTGAGTATCCATAAGTTTTCCAATAATCCCTTCCTCCTGCTTTGCACATGTACCAGTTCAACATTGAAAGAACTACATTTACTGAAGGAAATGTTAAATCTTGACATTTATAACGATTTAATACTTCTTACAAATAATCATTAATAATATTGTCCCTGATTCGTTTGGGGGGTATTGTTTATTTGTTTGTTTGGGTTTTTGTCCTGTTGTTTTTGTTGTTTTTTTTTTTTTTAATATGGCTTCTATCCAGTGTTGATTAAAACAGCCCTATAACAAACAAGGTGAAAGAGCACGAATACTCTTGGATTTTTTGGATTCACTTACAGATAGCTGAAGCCTAAGGGCTCAAAACACTGTGGGTCAGATTTTAATTAATCCCGGGGTTGTAGTACTTTTCCTGTGCCCCTGTGAATTTGAAGTACTGAAGAGTTGTTTGTGACTCTGTGTGTGGCACAGAAACCAGTGCTATGCATTAACCCACCCACTTACAGTCACCTTGCGGGTTAGCACAGTGGAAGTTAAGAGTTAGCATGAAAAATAGTTCTTTTTGTGTCTCTGAAGCAAGAGTTTACTTTGTATTTTATTTTATGCTGGTTTATTTTTCAATGATTAGGGTGGGGTTTTTGCTTCCTTGGTTTTTCCTTTTTTATAACCATCCTTCCTGATGTACAATCATGGGAAAGTGTTCTATAGTCTGTTTGTACTCGTGAAGAAACTGTCCTATCACATACAATGAAAAGAGGATGTAAACCTCTGAGCCTGATTTATCTTAAAATTTGCATTACATTGTACCCTTTGTTAAAACTGTGAAAAGCAGAGAAAAGAGAAAGAAGCAAATATCCTCATTTCTTAGTAGTAGTTTGAATTTGACTGATGTGAACTACTGAGTAAATCAGTTCATAGTAGTGCAAGAAATCATTTTTTGCTGAAGACAAACATTATAGGATACTCGCTGAGACACTTCTGTAAAGGAACCCTGACTCTCATTAATTGTCCTGAGTATCTTTCTTTGAAATAGTGATTGCTTTTTTGCATTTGAAACTGTTCCCAGATGTACTTTCATATGAAATAAAGAATTTATATGTTTTTATGTAAAACCATTTTACATTTTACAATAAATAAAGTACAAAAAGTAATGACAAGTACAGAAAGTACAAAAGTTATGGGTACAACAGTGACAAAAATAATGTTTTCAAGAAAAAAAGTAACATATTAATAATAGACTTCTAAAAGCGAAACTATATTTTGCTCATTATAGTAAACTTAGAGATTCCATACTTTTCTTTTTCTCTCTTTAATTAAATGGTGTATTGTAAGTGTACCAAATTTTTACCAAATTCTGTTGTCATATTACACCCAAAGACTTTGGACATTATTAAAATGTTTATTTAGGCACATCCTCTATATCCTATGTCAATTTATTTCCAAGGTAGTAGGTACTTTCACCAACCACACTGTCTTTTTAAATTGCGGATCATCTGTTAGTTTCATTTTGCAAACAATATTACTGTAATGCTTGCTCTGTTCTGGAAGAGAACAAATTGTCTGAAGAATTGCTCGACTGGAATTAACATAATCTTTTCCTCCAATTTTATTAATATCCCAGAAGAACAATTGAAAGGAGTCATTTTGATTACTACTAGGATGAGAAATCGTATGCGTAAAGGTGAGACTAAGTCTGTATTTAGACATACTTAAAATGATTTTGACCTGTTGAGCAACATCTTCTTGCATTTACTTGCATGCAGTAAAAATGGGGGCGGGGAGGGGGCAGGGGGGCGGGAATAAATAAATAATGCCACTAGTACCTTTTGGCCTGAATGGCATAGTCAGTTTTAATTTCCTAGTTTTCCTAGAGTTTTTGTTCTTGTGGATTTTTGTTTTATACTCAACAGGAAAAGACCAAAACAGGATCTCCAGTATTTCCAGAGAACAGAAGATGAGAAATACCTAATTTCCTTTCCACCTCCTGCTCATCTTTGGAAGAAAACATCCACCAAAAATCAAGTTGAGTAAGACACCTGACGTAGACACTCCTGACTATGTACCCAGTTTAGCCTGCTTACCTTAACTTACAGTTTTGGTTTATCAAAAGGACTTCTTTGACTACTGTCACTAACAGTACATACTAAGATGTATGTTGAACTATGGTAGGGTTGTTATGAATCCTCTTAATTTCTAGGTAGGAAAAGAATAAGGCCAAATGATTTCTTTTTAAGCTGCCGAGAATGCACTGGGGCTTCTCAGAATGTCATTGTCCTGCTGCTTACATACCCTGGAGACTGTTTAACACAGCAGCGAGGAGAAAGTAATAGAATATTGCATTAATTGTTCTTGGTGTTACTCAACCATGATGAAGTCAGAAACACCTGAAAAGAGATGGCTGGTCCCAGTTGCATAGTAGTGTAGCTTAACCAGTAAGAGCTACGGCAAAGAGCCAAAAAAGACACAAGCTTTCTCAAGTCAGAAACATCTAAAATAGAAATAAAAGAGGAGAAAGAAAAGCAGGCTAGCAGCCAGAAGCTTACGCAGAACTGCTAACAGCTCTGGTGCAATCAAATTAGATCTGTGCAAATGCTACTTTTATTTAATCTCAACAATCTCTCCATGCTAAAACAATCCTGCTGAAAAATAATTAAGCTGAAATATCATAAAGCCTCACTTCCTACTCTATTAAGGTTTTGTCAGTCTTGCTTGAAGGAAAGTATGCATTTATTTACCTGTCAAACTGCAAGAGCTGCTTTGCAATAAGAGAAAGTGCTGAATGAGACGAAGTGATTGATGAAGGAAAAAGGAGGTCAGTTTCTTTATAGGTATTATCAACAGAGAGAAGAAAGTACAGAGAAAATGAAGCTTGTGCCACATTGCAAATAAAACTTGTAAGTGAACATTTTCACATAAAGCTAGCAAAAAAGGATGTATTAAGATGTGTTTAACTATATTTTCTGTGTTATTATTTTTAAGGCACAGCAGGACTATAGAATCGTGTTTGAGGTACTGGCCTACAACATTTGACCACACTTACAGTACAAGTGTAAAATCAATTTTCTGCACTCCCATTTATCTCAGTGCTGATGTTAGCTGGCTCTCTAACAGAATGACTACTGGAGAGGTTATTTTACTTCAGAGTGGCATTTCAGAAGCCTTAAATGGTTTGAAGAGATGGCATGTGACCTTTAGGGATATTTTAGCTCTGCTTTCCTCTGAAGAACTATTTAACCCTGTGTGGTTATATCATCGTAAGTCCCTCACTCTTCTCTTTGTGTATCTCAAAATGTATATGGCATTGGCTTGTTTCAGCATAATTGACTGTTGACCATACCAAGTTTTTTAATGGAAACTGGGGATAGAAAACTAGGTTGAAGGTACTTATCTGCTACTTTTTTTGTTAACATTTTGAGAACATTAACTTGTTTCATTCATAATTTTGCAAGTAATCTTTGGATTTTCAAATTTTATGATACTTTTATCACTGTTTGAAAGATAGTGTTGGTGTTTGTTCAGATGAAATTATAACAGAGGTCTGGAATTGCAGAGGTTACTGATTAGTAATTATTACTGATTAGTAACACTGTAGTTTAGAACAAAAAGTTAGAAGTTAGAAATTCTTCAATACACATCAATCAATACAATCGCCAGTCCTTTAGAATACCTATCCACACAAATGAACAGCTCAAAAATAAATTCAGATCATGAAAAATGTCTTAAAGCACCTGATGACAATAAAGATCAATATCTAATTAACCCTAAGCAATGCACTATTAAAAAATTGGCTACCTAACAAAGTATAATGGACAGCAAAACAGAAAGAAATATAAGCAAGTACTTGATGCATAGCTATAACTGAAAGAAATATAAAAGGAACAAAATATCATACATAAAGTTTGTTAATAATAACTAGGTTAACAATCCACCAGAGATTTGAGAAAAAGAAGAGTTAAAGATTCAAAAGCAATGCAGAAGCTGACCACAGTAATGGGAGAATTGCCAAGAATTCCTTCAAGTACTCTGGCTATACCTTTTGATATAGAAGAATTGCAAACTTTATTACTCATAGGATAGCTAAAGAAGTTAAAAGTCTTTTTTTGTTCTAGTAGTGTCACTGCAGAACTAATAATTTCAAGTATAAATAGCACCTGGTTGAATTCTCAGTGTTATCAGACTAAACCGAATTTCATAAATCAGCTCTGATGTGATAAAACATAAAGAAATTAAATGTGTCATCATTCATACAGTTTAGAGGCTTTGTGGTCTAGTTCTCACTTATTGTGATGCCATTTTTAAACTATAGCCTAGCAGAGCAATTCAGACTTCAGATTTTTACAGACCTATTACAGGCCCCGAAGTAGGAAGCTCAACTCCATCCATAGCCACTGCAAAAGAAAGGTTCCTCTAGGGGCTAACTCAGGAGTTTAACTTCGATGTGCTGAATTGTTCTCTAGAGTATCCCCTAGACAACTGAGTATAAGACAAGATTCCTAAGAGAGGCAGCTAAGTTATATGCCAGCAGCTATCCCATACAAATATCTTTCCTCTTTTTGATTAAAGCCTGACTTGAACTAACTGAAAGTGGCTTTGCACGGTGTTACTTTATGCTGAAGTTTCTTTCTTATCCCATAGAACACAAATTTCCATTTTCCTAAAGAAAGAGAAGTCTCCAGTCATAAATGTTGCTGAGATAGAGTCCTGCATATGGGAATTTACCTTAATTGGTGTAGTAATTTCGACTGAGATCTCAAGTACATAAGATTACTTGTGGAAGGAAAACCTCATTTAGGGAAAATATGTAGCACAGGACTGGTACATCAAAACTACTCCCATGTTAATGTTTTTCAGAATATGATCAAGATCCACCGTAATACCATTAGGCTTCGTTTCATTTCCTCTCCTGTTAGAAATATGTCACGGAGCCTCATGCTGATATTTATAAACCTAAATACCAATTTAAATACTTTCAAGGATAGTTTTCCCATTTATTCTTGTGTCAACGCTATCCTTTTATACTACAAGCTTTCTTCCTTCTAACAAAAAAAATTTAAATCCTCCCCTGAGCATATGCTTTTTCAGATGCAGCAATTTCCATAATTTTGTTCCTCTTAGCCATCCAACCTTTTTCTTCTCTCTTCAACATGATCATCCTATGTGAAAGGAAAGCAAAACATTTCTTCATTTATTGCTGCACCAAATTGTCTTCAGTCTTGATCTCATCATTTGTGCAATGCCTGCTGTTCTTACATTTCTATTTATATATTTCTTATATTTCTATTTGTGTATACTGAAAAAGCTTTTGGTCTCTGTTTTATTTGCCAGAGTAATATTAAAATTTTATTTTTGGTTAGTTTTATATTATCTCTCTACTTTTTGACTTCTAATCTGTAGTTTTCTATGTTGATCAACTTTTTTTTGACTCCTCTCAAGCTTTATTCTCACTGTGAGTTAAGTATATGCTTGCTATAAATCTCTATCAGGCAGAAAAAAACTTGTTATGGGACATCAGAATGTGTTAAAAGATACATGACAATGTGCTTTTAAATTCCATGAAGAAGCAATAATGCGATCATATTATGAAGATCTGTATCCCATCCTGAAAGGGGGTGATATTTTGGTGAGTAACAGAAGTTTTTGCACTTAACACATTTATATTTCTTTTAAAAGTGGCCTGTGAAGCCAAAAATGGAGAAGCAGAGGCACAATTTGGGACAGGGAATACCTGACGTTATACAGGACAACCAACAAGTTCAGAAAATTTTGATGACTGCCCACCTTCAAAATATTTTAATTTATGTATCTTGCTGAATAATGATTGTACCAGCTTAAACCAAATGCCAGCAGACACTCTTTGACAGTGGAAAAATGTGGCTGCCCAAGAAAAAGCGTTAAGAATTGGTTAACAATATATGGTATTTCCTCCTGAGTATTTCCTCCATCACCAGTCACTTGAAATACAGTTACTGCCTAAGTTAGAGGTAACCACTAGGCTTTTATTAATCCTCTGTGTATACCAGTTTCATGCACTTGTACAGTTTCCCTTGAAGCAATATAAACTTTTAGTATAAACTTTTAGTATTTATGACATACTGTGGTAAAGAATTCCCTGTCTTACATATACATTATTTAACTTGCCCCTACTCCTGCCACAGTATCCAAGTTTGCTTTGAATCTGAAATTGTGGTCCAAGGGACTTGCCAAAAATCCTAAAAAGTTTTTCAAATGGTCCTTGGTTTCTGATTGTTAGTCCCCAGGGCATCACATTATCCATGTTGCTGGCTGTCAGATTACAGTCATTACGCTTTGACAAGAAAAGAATTGATTTTGGAATTGGTGATGTGCTCTCCACTCCGCCAATGCTCTTCTATTAGCCACGGTAGCATGCACCAAATGCGCGTTGTTCTGCAGAACAAAGATGTATTTACCCCACACGCACCACAGCACTGAACTTCACAGGCTCTTGATGCTTGCTGTCCCTTCCACACAGCTCAGCAGGGAGATTTCAAAGTGTATAGTCCAGCCTGTGCTCTCCGTTCATTTTGCCAGCTTCCCAGGGTATGTGAAATAGCTAAAACTTCACTGCAGTGAAAACACTACATCAGTAAGTGGTGAGCAGTTCCTAAGGTCAGAGGAAGACTTCTTGATAGTTTCCCAGGCTGGATGTTTGGGAGAACTTGTGGCCCTCGGTCAGTAAAAGCATTATCGTTATTATCTTCAAACACAACAAAAGAGAAACAGTTCCTAAAGAATGGTCCCTCTGTGTGATAAAAATTTCAGGCGTTGCAATCTTTCATGTACTTTGTAAAATATCTAACACTAAAATTAAAAGTTGTTCGCTATAACTCATTGTCGCTCACTGTCTTATATTGTGGTAATTTATTTCAGATACAAAGGCATCAGCATTATGCTTTATCATCCTTTTTTTATCACTTTAAATTACATCCAAATATAATTTAGGCAAAGTTTCCTTTTTTAATTTCTTTTTTGTTATCCATATAGAAGGGCTCCCATGAAGCAGACAAGCACAGTTCACTAAATTGGAAAATCCTTATCAGTTTAGCCAAAGCTCAAGTCTTTATCTATTAGCAAGGCATGCAGGCCTTTACATAATCTGGCAGTGGAGTTTCTGCCATTATAGTCACTATCTCAGCAGCTCTATGTCAGTTCACTTCTTCCAGGTATTTTAAGCTTTGCAAAGTTAGAGTTAACGTGGTCACGGTACCACTTCTTCAGATACCAGCATATGAAATTTCCTATTCTCATTCCCTTTGCTAACTCAAATAATATATCAGAACCAGGCAATATTTACCAGGAACCAGTTATGTCTTAGATTTTTGACCTGCAAAATTTTTCAATTCCAGATGTCAGTCCTTTAAGTTGGCAGAAGCCAGAAATAGAAAACTATTTTCAATAGCAAAATAAGTATCTTCTTTTAAAGTGTTGGAGAATGTGGCAATGTCTGGCAGCTTGGTGACTCTCAGGTGCAAAGATTTAAGACAGCAGCCGAGAAAGCTGATTAAGCACACTAAACTGAACATACCTAACGCTTAGTTAACCTAGATCCCTTAGTATCTAAATTCCTTAGTTAACCAAAAAGTTCTCCACGTGCCTAAACTTAGGCACTCTACACATTCGTTAACACCCTGCTGGAGAATTACTCCATCCAGAGGTTAGTCAGTGGAGAAAGCAGCAACTACTATTTTCCCAACAGCCCAGGGTTTGTATCTGCTGCCATGATTCTGGTCTTACAAACAGGCCCTCCTCAGAGGGATGGCAAAGTCTTGAGGAGGGAGATCAGAAGGCTTCAGCTGAAAGAGGAGGAGTCACAATATTTTCTCACACTGTTGAAATTACCCTTTAAGCAGCCCGAGAAGCAAGAGTCATAAAAAGTCAGCTGGAGAGCAAGCAAGCAAACACAAGATATTAGTCTATGGAGAGGGGCAGGGGAGAGGGAGAGGCCCAGCTCTGTGGGCTATTTCCAAGAGCTGGTCTTTCTTTAAATCCAGTGACTGTGTATTCAAAATATATAAACATTTTGGCATTATGTAATTTCTGCTTAGACCACTTACTTGCTGCTACCTCCTATGGCCTGATCTCACTCGAATTACACTAAGTCGTAGTAAACATGTGAATTTGTATATCATTAATCACAGTACATTTTTTATGCCTGCAAAAATCATCTTGCTGCTCAGAAAGCATTATGGAAATGACCACATGGTACAACTAACCTCATTTTCCAGCTCTCTCTGTGGCAATAGGTTATCTTTTGTACAAAACTATGTCAGAGGCTAGCAAAGTGATAAACATATTTCAGAGTATTTTGGAGAAATATTTCTCTTGAGCATAACTTGTTTTGGTTCCCCCCTTGCCTGCCATAAAACAGGAATAACAGAAAGTTAATTAACCAAAAAAATCAGCTATACTTGTGAAAAGATGTCAAACTCTGCATATGCCTACTATATTAAAAAAACCCCACCAGGTTTAAACATATTTGCCTAAGTAATTCTGCCCACATGAATAAACTATTCTAGAATAACACTAACTTTGTTTGATGGTAGAAATATAGCTATTGTTTTTTTCAAAACTCGTGTAGGTAAATTATATGAAGCCACTTTGCAAGAGTTGATAGAAGTCATTAGCACTTTGCATTACCTCTGCTGCTTCCATGTAGTGTAGCCACACATTTTTAAGCACAAATAATTCTAAAAACACTGGCTAACTGAAATGACCTGAATAATGGCAGAGTCAATAGTGTAAGTGCAATAATTGCTCAATTTAGCATGTATTTCTACTTAGGCTCCTCAATCAATAAGATATCTGTGATTAAAAAAAAAAAAAAAGCATCTACCTCAGAGGTAATGAAAATAGAACTACGGTCCTGCTAGGGATGCCTAGATTTGCGTTATTAGGGGTCACCGAGAAATCTATTTTGCTTGTGCAATAACACTGAAACATTATTTGCCATCTTTCAGCTGTTCATTGTATTTCAAAGAAAAATAAAAAAAGATCCTCCAGGTCTACTCTCAGAAGCACATAGCATTGTCAGTAGGTGTGGACTTGCCTTAACTATCACCTTTATTTGGCTTAGGTATTAGACTGGGATTCATTTAATCTAAAAGTCTAATTGTTAACTATACTCCTTCCCCAGTTGGTGGAGAAAGAGAAAGGGGATCTTCAAAGGACAGTTCAGCCAAATTATCTTAGGACAGATTCAGCTCCCTGTGAAGATGCCTGTCTCTTTCCATGGTCAGAGGAAGCCTGAACAGCTGGCTTAAACTAAACGCCCAGCTTGGCAAATTTTAGTTTGGTGAGATGAGGCTCACTCCAGGTACGGGCACGGACTGAAGGTTATCATTTTACATCCTGTCCCATTAGCCCTTTTCTCCAACAGTAATTACACTGACATTATATCGGTACTGGTCAGAATGAGTGAGGAGATTGGACTTTGGGCTGAAGTGTTTAAAAATTATTGCAGAGGAGTTCTTGGGAAAGCTCTGATTTTGTACAAATCAGTGGTAATTCTTGCCTGATCCTTCCAGAGGCGATGCAGAGTTATGCTGTCCATAACCTTACTCTGTGTCTAAACAGCACATTTCAGCCCCTGGGTAATAACAATAGCAGATGCTTATTATATTTAATTATTAACCATCAGCTCTTTGAACTTATCACCTTAGTCTCTCAACACCTGCATGATGGATGGCAAAATTCCTGTAATTTCAACTTCCATCAGTCAGTAAGTAAAAGGTGAGCATCTGCTAGTGCTCACCAGTCCCTCAGGACTATCATTATGATTGTTCCTAATGGTGTTTTACACAAAATGAGTTAGAGTGAAAAAGGCATGCTAGGTTATTTTACACATATACAATGTCAAAGTATTTATTGTCCTGCATATGGCAACTTTAAAACATAAATAGATAATACCAGTACAACATTTATTATTGCATTTAATATTTATGCAGTGACATAAATTTACATGTCCTTCTAAATGCTTTTGCATTTTAGACTTGATCAAAAGCTCTAGTTAAAGAAAGGAAGGAAAGGTAGGGAAGCTGTGGGGCAGCTGTACTCTACCCTCCATTGCTATTTCCGCACTAAAAGTTATGTCCACACCACAAAGTGAAGAAAATCATCTTTGAAAGTGGAAACAAACAAGGCAAGTTCTCACAATGCCATAAGAAAGCTGGTAAATTCTGCTCAGAGGCTTTCTAACTGAAACAAAGGGCCTACAAACATGGATATGTTGCTTTCAGGCCTTGGGCTGCTAATATACCTGCACTGGCATCTAACGCACATGCTCTGCCTCAGCACACCCCTTTGGGTCAGAACACCTGTACTCTCCTTCACTGTGCCACAAGGAAGAGTTTGGAAGGTACCTACAGCAGCAGCCAGAGTCTCTTCGAGCTGTCCCTTTCCACCATGTTCAGCCACAAGGGAAATTTGACTCCTATGTGCAATGCATTAGCAACTTTATCATTTAAAATCTGATTTTCTCTCAAAGCATTTTCATGAATTAGGCCAGAATAATGAAGCAGTTAGCATTGGAGTCATCTGGGAAGCTTTCAAGGTAACTACTGCCACATTCTATCCCAAAGCTACTCCCCTAAAGAGATCTCATTGCTAAGAGAATATCATATTCCTTTGCCTCATGCATGATGTGAAAATTATCAAGAAAGTTACATTACTTATGTCTTGCAGGACTCGGTAATGAAGCTTGGAATTCACATGACTCCCATGCAAAATGGCAATGTAATGGCATACTGGTATGCCAAAAGAGTGTTCCAAAAATCCAGTGAGTTGTGAAGAGCTGTCCTGGTTTCAGCTGGGGAGGGTTCCATCTACACATCATGCAACTGATGCCACGTGGAGTAAGTGGGTCGCACTGATCACAGAACAAGCTCGAATAGGAAACCCCAGTTGCCCAGGAATCTTGGAAGTGATCATGGACTGGCCAGAAGGCAAAGATTTCGGAATATCCCCAGAGGAGGAGGTGACGTGTGCTGAAGAGGCCTCACTGTATAATAAACTATCAGAAAATGAGAAGAAATGTGCCCTGTTCACTGATGGATTCTGCCAGATTGTAGGAAAACATCGGAAGTGGAAGGTTGCTACATGACGAGTCACAGAAGCCACTGAAGGACAAGGTGAATTGAGCCAGTTTGCAGAGGTGAAAGCCATCCAGCTGCCTTTAGATATT
This sequence comes from Anarhynchus alexandrinus, assembly GCA_008711295.1. Lineage (NCBI taxonomy): Eukaryota > Metazoa > Chordata > Aves > Charadriiformes > Charadriidae > Anarhynchus > Anarhynchus alexandrinus. The sequence continues at coordinate 1,828,792 of VUYV01000096.1, read as the reverse complement.
GCTGAAGGAGAAAAATGGCCAGTACTTATCTCTATACTGATTCATGGATGGTGGCAAATGCTCTGTGGAAGTGGTTACAGCAATGGAAGCAAAGCAACAGGCAGCACAGAGGCAAACCCATCTGGGCTGCTCCACTGTGGCAAGATATCGTTGCCCGGATAGAGAAGCTAGTTGTAAAAGTATGTCACGTAGATGACCATGTACCTGTCAGGCCACATGACAAAACAACCAGCAGGTGGATCAGGCTGCTAAGACTGGAGTGGCTCAGGTGAATCTGGACTGGCAGCATAAGGGTGAATTATTTATAGCTTGGTGGGCCCATGACACCTCAGACCATCAATGAAGAGATGCAACATATAAATGGTGGATTTGACCATGGACACTATTGCACAGGTTGTTCATGAATGTGAAACGTGCACTGCAATTAAGCCTAAGCCACAACATAGGCCAAGCGGTTAAAACCTCTCTAGTATGGAGGATGAAGGTAGAAATATAAATATGGGGAGGCCTGGCAGATTGATTACATTACACTCCCACAAATCTGCCAAGGCAAGTACCATGTGCTCACAATGGTAGAAGCATCCACCAGATGGCTGGAAACATACCCTGTGCCCCATGCCACCAGCTGGAACACTCTCCTGGGCCTTGAAAAGCAAGCTTATGGTGACATGACACCCCAGAAAGAGTTGAGTCAGACAACGGTACTCATTTCCGAAACAACCTCAATGATACTAGGGCCAAATAACATGGCATTGAGTGGATATATCCCATTCCCTATCATGCACCAGCGTCTCGGAAGATCGAATGATGCAATGGACTGTTAAAAACTACACTGAGAGCAATGGGTGTTGGGACCTTCAAACACTGGGATACACATTTAGCAAATGCCACCTGGTTAGTTAACGCTAGAGGATCTGCCAATCAAGCTGGCCCTGCCCATTCAGAACTTTTACATACTGTGGAAGGGGACAAAGTCACTGTAGTGCACACAAAGAATATATTAGAGGAAACAGTTTGGGTTATTCCTGCCTCAGGCAAAGCCAAACCCATCCATGGCATTGCCTTTGCTCAAAGACCTGGGTGCACTTTGTAGGTGATGCAAGAGGATGTGAAAGTCTGATGTATATCTCATGGGGATTAGATTTTGGGTGAGAATAGCCAATGAATTAAGCTGTATGATGTTAATTGCTAATCTACCACTATATGTCATCACTACTATGGTTGCTATATGCTATATCAATAGCATTACAGTAAGAATTGACCAAATTAATGATGAATGCACTTTGATGAAACTGAGCAAAGTGCAGCGGTGATGGAACCAGAACTGGCTTCAGCAACTAGCACCCAGCAACTTTCTCGAGATCAGCGTCTTCAATCTGCAGATCGTGGGCATGGACTGTGCCAGATACACCAGTTGTGAGCTCCAGATGCAGCATGCCACAATTCAACACCACACACACCATCTCTCCTGCCCTGAAAGGCTGTTACGACAGATGGAGCCCGAAGTTGTGGACTAAATGAACTCAATGGACATTTTAGAGGGATGTCCCACAGACTACGGGGATGATATCTGTATACGTGTATATATATCTATATTTCAAAGACAGGAAAGTGGTGGTGACTATGAAAAGTATAAGGCATGGGCATGACATAAATGGTATAGAATAAGGGGTGGATACTGTCCTGGTTTAAGATGGGAAAGATTTAATTTTCTTTTAGTGATTTCTGTGAAAGGAGTGTCAATAATTCCTATTGTTTTTAGTTGTTGCTAAATGATGTTTACACTATTCAAGGACGTTTTTCAGATTCCCATAGAAGCATAGACAGAACAATGGAATGGCCAATGAAATATTCCACACCATAGACATCATGCTCAGTATATAAATGGGGGTTAACTGGGGGGTGGCAATCTGCAATCACTGCTCAGGTTGGTGTCAATTCACTGGGCAGTGAGAATGACCAGTGTCATTATTATTATTGTTATTTTTCCTTTTCTGTTATTTTTTTTTATTAAACTGTTTTTATCTCAACCCACAAGGGTTGTTTTTTTCTCCATGGCCCCTGCTTTTTTTCCCTCTTCTCCCCACCCTTCTTGGTGGGGGGAAAAGGGGAGGGGGGAGAGTGAGCAACCACACGGTTTAGTTGCTGGCTGGGGTCAAACCATGACAAGAACTGCCCATCACGTGGCCCATCATTATCCCATGATAAAACAGGAACAAAATTGTCACTTAAAATTTGAACAGTAACCTCTGAATATTACACATAAGTCATTGCTGGGAATAGAACAGAAACGTGTAGTCTGTTCCTGGTGCACATCTGGCATACAGGCAGATGTACAAACACACACACAGATCAAAGCTGAAAGTAAATTTCTGGTAAGAAAAAAGTGCAGTATCAGGAAAACAATTTCCCAGCATTGTTACTCTTGTAGTAGGGATATAAATGCATGAAACCTCTATGATTTCCCACCAGACATGCAGATATGTAGAATCCATATTGAAAATTCATTCTTGGTGAAGAACAGGTTTAAATTTTTTAAGCACTTTAGTAAGTATATAAAACCTGATTTTTTTACATTCATAAGCATATGAAAAAAGTATTTTTCCTATTTATTTGTTGGCAATTATTGTAAGTGCTACAACTGTTTATGATGGTTATATCCGCCATAAGCAAAAAATTATTCAGAAAATTAGGAGAAGTTAAGTGTTTCTTTAAGTGATAAGAAGATGTTTGGAAACCAGTTAATAAAAGGTGGGACTCAGGTAAGGACCTTCTTCAGAGAGGAAAAAGAACATATCTGTATTTGATCACTTCTCTGGGAGTTTTTTTTCCAGTTTTCTGACGCAATTTCAGGAAGAGTTGAATGAGTCTACAGTGGAGTTCCCCTCTCTCATTCAAGGACATCTCAGTGAGAGAGAGAGCTTTTGAAGAATAACCTCCCTGGGGGATCCCTGGCTGTGAAACTTTTGTTCTGTGTCTTGATAAATGCAAATTTCTTCATCTCTAAAAGTTTTTTCTCCACCTGATGAAAGAGGAAAAGAGGATGCTTGAAAGCCTTTCTTGGCATTTTAGAAGGTCTCTACTGGTTACAGATCAATTAACTTTATGACTATGTTTCAGGTTATGACATAGTCTTTCAGAAGTAATTTGAGGGTAATGTCCATTTTTTTTTATGAATGTCTGGTGCACCTCAGGCAATTAAAATAGTGATTGTAACACAATCATAAAAGTATATATCAGAGATCCTCTGGATAAGTGGTAGGATTAATTTTTTCAGATATACCTTCTGAAACTTCAAAAGGTGCTCATGTGCTCTCATCAGTTACCCCACGTTGCAGCCTATTGTGAAAATCCCCTGTAAACGCATTACATACTGGAAAAACCCTGTCAAATATCTGTGTAATATCATAAAGCCATCCAAATCTTAATTATTTTTTTTTCAAAACAATAGAAGTGATACTGAGATTTTTCTCAAATCTATTTTGATCTTTCCTACCATAAAATCAAAAGAGAAAAAATGTTTACTTCCTCTGCAGTATTTCAGCTACTCGTTGTCTCGCTTCTTACATAAGAAGCTGAATGCAAATGTTTGCTTTTGTGTTCTATAAAATGGCCCATGCATTTTAGGACCCTGAATCTGGGAGTTTTCAGAACATTCTGTGTTGCTCAGCCCTCTGAGGATCCCCAAGCAATCCAAAAGTAATCTCCAAATAAGTGACAGTGAATCTAAACTTTTCCACAGCACAGTTTATGCTGGTAGATATCTCAGACTAACCAAGGGTATATAGACAGATTTGCAGTTTAAAATTTAATAGATTTTTTTTTGCAGATCCTGACTGCATGATTTAAAATGGTCATTTCTTCAGCAGTTTTTCTACCCATCTTTCCCCGCTAATGCTGAGTCAGAGAGTTCAGGCTGTTTAATTGAAAATGGAGTGACAGGTCTTTATAGCCTGATCGAAAATCAAGAAGAGTCAATGGGAAGATATCCATTGACTTCATTTAACTTTAGAAAGTTGTACCAAAAGCTTGATGTATATTCAAAGCATATTTATTAACATAATTTAAAATTTCTTCCCAACTCCTGCTATCGCACAGTCTTAGCTAGACATAGAAATGGAGAGTTTCAGCCCTTCTTGGCTTGGAAACTAATCTTATTTTCCCTTGGTTTTACTAACCTTATTTTTATAAAAGTAATTACATTATGGCAAGAAACATTTGCCTTTATTAAAAATGAAATATCTCACACTTATTAAAAGTAGCTAACAAGAACAACACATTAGTGCTGGGGGCCTGGTGCAAGAGTTGAAATGAGGTCCTTTTCCAGCCAGCTGTCGTAGCCGCTTGCCCTTTCCCACAGTCAGCGGCCTGGGATCATCACTGCAATGACATCACCAGGCCATTCAACAGCTCACCACTGAACTGCAGAATGCCCAGTTTTGCATCCCAGATGTAAGAGAGAAATAGAGCAGTGCCCCTAATTGTTTGTTGTTGTTCTGGTGTGCAGAAGCAGCTTTACAGGTTAACTCAGGACTAAATCTACATCTTATCTGCACTGTTTGTCCTCAAAATTGGCTCTTAGGCACTTGTAGTTAGTACTTCTTGAACAGAAATAGCTTTTTTTTTAACACAAATTCATGGCCTGATTACTTGCTGCATAGATAAATTACCATTCTGGTGGGACGGCCCATTTGAGTCGAGAGGAAAAGAACACTTCTTCTGGGTGTTGGGCTCTTGGGAGGCAGCTCTGCTCCAAGGAGTCATGGTTTCACTTTGGGCTCTCCCAGTCTTCTTTCCTGGAACCTGATAACCCTTGCTACAAGATGTGATAAGAAGGCATCTGATTCCCTGCAATGACAATGAGGATTCCAGATAGGAGGTCTTTAAGAGAACTCAAAGTTCAGGCCATTTTCAGTACCACAACCAATGTAGGCATAGCCATAAAATCTCTTGTGAATACTTTTACCCCAAGAGGTAAATCTCTCTGATAAGCTAGAGGACAGTTAAGGACTGAGAACTTCTACCTGGTCTGAATGGTTTTATCTATTCCCTGTATGCACTGCCAAGCACCTACTGCCACCTTGTCGAGACAATCAGGCATTAGGCACATGAGAAGAGTCAAAATTAGGCAATCTAAAAGTCCTACCACAATGGTAGAGTTATCGGTAAGGGTGTTCAGTATCCTTCTGATATTATAAAAGATTCAAATGAGATCATAACAAGGATGAAGAAAGATAAGTCAGTTTGTAAGAAAGAAAGAAAGAGAAAGGTTGCAAAAGGAAGAGAATGAAGCCAGATTTTCCTCCATTTATGACCAAAACCATCTGCATACAAATCCCCTTGGCTTCATGATCTGAGGACGGACAGAAAGTAAAAGTGTCATTGTCCAATTTTCAAACAGTAGAGGTAGATCACAACGTGACAAAAAAAAATAAATCCAATGTCATTAACAATATCAGCCACTATTTTTTTTATAGTTGTGGCACTTTGTGTTGTAGAACTACATCTGTCCAAGGCATTCTACAAGCAAACAGCTGCAATGGGCTCAGCTCAAAGAGACTTTTGCAGAAAGAAAGGATCTTCCTGACAGCATTGATGTGTTACTGGGACTACTCTAGTTAACACCATTGTAGATATGGTTTCCTGGGCATCATTTCACACTGCTTATCACATGCTTATCTGACTTTTGTTCCTTTGTGAAATAAGATCAAAAAGAGGAGAGGAAAGCAGAAAATGTATTTTTGTGTACAGTCTGTATATAGTAGGGAATTGCCTTGATCCTTCTATGGGTTCTTCTAATGAAAAATCCTGAGGCATCTTAACAGCTAGAATGAAATAAACAGATGTTTTCCTGGTTTTATGTGTACAATCGAACCTCACTAATTTGTACCATTGCATGGGAAGACCCATTTTAAATGACAGAGTAAATGAACACTTTGCAGATCAGAATTTTATTCATTTATTTTCTAATTGTCATTTGTTTTCAGCTATTTGTGGTAATACGTCATTATATTGTTGTTGTTATTTGTATTAGTACTGTTGCTACCTCAGTAAAAATCAGTTCTTAAAAAAATCCCGTTATTCTAGTTAAATGATATATTAGGGCCTAGAAATAGACAAGAACTAATTAGTGAAGGAATCCTTTCTAGTGCGTAGGTCGTTTTTACAAAGCCGTTGGGAAAATGAATGTTCAAAGGTATGTTGTTCAGATGTCAAACACACTAATAAATGCTTTGGAGAATGACATGTAAAGTAATGTCCTGTTAATAATATTATGTCTCAATAAAACTCTGTTACTAAATCTTTACTGGGATATAAGAAAATGATAGGTGATGTTTTAGGCGGAAAGTATACTTCTTCAAAACACAATTTGTTTTAGGCAATACCTACTCACAAATATACACCCATAAGTGAAATATTCCAATGGTTCCCACTTTGACAAACAGCTAGCACATCCAGTAGCCAATTTTTGAAGTTTTGCAAAAATTATTTAGTCACTGAATTAGAAAGGTATTCAAAAACTGGCTTATTGTTTTTTTTCTTCTGATCTTTGCCTAACCAGAAAGAAAACTTTTTGCTCAATAACTACAGTTTTTGCACCCAAATTTATACCCTCATTCATTTTGTATGAAGCTGAAATGGTTGAATGTACTGCCAATCCCCTGAACTGTTTTGAGTGACGTGACTAATATAAGAATAAGATCATATTGACTCTTAGAGAGCTTCCAGATAGCTGTACAAGCCACGTCCAGAAGATTTAGGAGACCTGCTCTTCACTGCTCTGTTAGTACAGGTTACCACCTTTGTGTGTGTATGTATGTTTGCCGTTGTTACCTCTCCAATGGGCACAGTAGGCTCTGGCAAAAAAATAGAGTATATTTGAGAGCAATAACTTCATCATTTCACCCATGGTCACCTGAAGGCACCCTTCAAGGTATAGAAATCCAGAAAAACTTTTTAGATTTAGCTTTTTACTTCACTTAAAATAAATCTAACTGGCCTTTATGCTTGAATATTTTATCTATTTTATGTATTCTATTAAATCATGTCTGTAGGCTATTGAAGTCTGAAGAATCTTTGTGAAAAACGTCTTCTTCAACACATGCTACACTTTTCCTCCTCTACACCTATAAGCCCATATAGCCTGCAAAACATACCTTCTGTACAAATACTTATCAGGCCTTGAAAAATAATTAATTTTTCTTTTTCAGATCCAGACAGTACAGATGAAAGTACATTCTGTAAAGAGTGAGTGCTTCATGGCTTTAATAATGAGAAACAGAAATTTCATCTCAAGGATAAAAAAAATCACTTTCATTCTGACATCAGTCCAAGTTAATATTTACAGCTTCTGAGTGAACTTCAAAAGATTTGAAGTTCCAGAAATCAGATTTATTTTCAAAAATATTACATTTAGAAATCAAGATTTTGCTTGAGTGAAGAATGCATAAACTATAGGCACAGAGCTGAAATGCTAACAAGAACCCCAGAGACCGACTCATAGACACTTACTGGCTATAGTCAAACTATCTTCTTTAGGTAGCTCACATAGTCACTGTAGTGCTTAAAGACCAAATGCCTAGCCCTGGACCAGCTTTCATTCTTTACATTCCTTTTTCAAATCCAGCTAAAGAATTTAAAGCCAAAAGGAAAAGTAAGATAATCTAATCAACTGCATCATATCAAAGTCCATTGAATATCCAGTATTTGTTTCTATATTGGCTGTAATAATTTGCATTTGGCTAAAAACTAACCTGTTTAAAATGCACCTTCTAAAAAATGTACGTTCAGTCTAAATTTAATGACTTCTACAGATGGAGAATCTGCTTAGCAGTTTCCTTCCATGATTAATCACTTTCTCTGTGCTTTATTTCTCTTTAGCATCTGCCTGGCTCTGTCTACCAGACACTGGTTCTTGTTATGCATCTCCTTGCTGAACATCATATTTTCTCCCTTGGAAGAGTGTTATCCACTGCAGTTAAGTGCATCCTCTGTCTTTTCTCTGATAAGTCAGTAAGTGCAAGCTCTTTAAGTCTAAATGGTGGGGAGTTTTCCAGTTTTCAAATCGATTCTGTGGCTCTTCCTAAGCCCTTGCCAGTTTTTCAAGCTGTCTACAAGCATCCAGTCTTAGCTTCCTCACTGCATGTGAGCTATCTGTTAGCCATCTGCTTATACATCTTGGAACCATATCAGAGTTTTTTACCATGGGACTGCCCTTGGGAATTGGGAAATCATATTCTATTCTAAGATCATTGCTTCCGAGACTCACCTCACCTCACCTTTTTGTCCTCCAAGATTTAATTTTAAAAAAATTTCCTGTATTTGTCAGGTTCAACATAATAACAAGGTGCCCAGGTTACCAGCCAAGCTAGAGTGACCTGCTTTTACTGTTGTTTCTCATCCTGCTCTTCCTGGACCATTAACACTAATATAGTATTACACCTATTCCAAAGATGTACTTCACACTGACAATTGGGTTTTTTTCAGACCTGTTAGTCATCTAGTTTAAATCCATGTGTAATTGACACTGTATACTGCTGCAGAGTTCTTTAGTTAGATACAAGGAACTACCCACTTATCCATATTGTCATTCTAAAAATCTATATTTACCATTTTCAAACACAGTTATAATGTTATTACACAAATGAGTTTACTTTGATGAGACCTATTATCTGAAAAACCTGATGTTGACTACCATTATGTCCTTAGCTTTAAATACTTTATGAACTGAATCCTGCCTCTTTTCCATTATTTTTCTGCACCTGGTAACACATTAATTTTACATTCACACAGTATCAACAATCTCAGATATTCAGAATCTTCCAAGGACTCCTATATTTAGTAAATATTAATACTGTCAGTCCAGAGACATCCTTAGAAGTGCAGACATTTTTAAAGTATTCATTTTTGACTAATGAGCCAGAAAATACCTCATTCTGCTACATTATACTTGTCTTTGCAAACAAACACTCATATTTGTTGAATACTTATGTCTTCTCTCTCTTCCTACTAATAATTTTGTCATTTCTTGTTAAGAATAGAATATATGTTTGTTTCTTCCTCTTGAATAATATCTTTCCTTTCCTACTATTGCTGTGGTTTCCTGTGTTTCTAATATATATTTTAAACTTTGACTGTGATTTCATAAAAGAAAGCTATTTCTTCAGTGTCTTTAGCTTCCCTCATTAATTTTCTCTATACATTTCCACATTTTTCTGTTTAATATCCTTCTTTCTGGAGTATAATTTCTTTATAGAATGCATAGAGGTTATATAGATATAAATATATGCTCTCACATTAGCCAAAGATAATTCGTGTAGAGAAAGAAAGGGACAATCACTTTGTAGGACCATTTGTGCATCTTCCCAACTGGAAGTAATTATCAGTGATGAGAGAAAAGGTGTAGAGACAAGAAGAAACATTTCTCTTTTTCATCCATTTCCATCATATGCAGACTTTCCTCTGAGTCCAGGTGATAACTTCTCACGGTGCCAGCTTCCTCTGGGGTTTTGAATCTTTCAGGTCCCAGCAGGCCTAGAGTAACTTCTCTTTCCTTCTTCATCAGAGACTGGCATCTTCCTGTGCCTGAATCTGATACTATTCTTACTTGAGTTCCCAAGCTGAAATTTTCTTAATATTAAAAACAAATCAAGTGCTTACTTGCAGGCTGTATCTTTTATGGGACAAAATTATTCTACCAGAGTTCAGAAGCCTGATAGGATATTTCCACAAAAAAACTGTAGTTTAGTCACATGGATAAATTATCAATCTTTGTCTTCATCTGTATGCAGGTGAAATCTAGTCCAAGCCACTCAGATTATGCCCATTGCACCAGGGTACTTTTGTTTTCCTTCTTAATTGGAAATCACACAGTAATGATAGTTAAATTCTGTGTAAGCATCTTCTCTTAGGAACAATCAGTGATTTCAAAGCAGTCCACTACTAGTAGAACTATGATAAGAGAATTCAAACATCTATAAATATCCTATTGTCTTTGACTTGCTGCTTCTTTGGTAAAAAGAATTGATGTTTTCCTCATTCAACAGATGCTGAAGACAATAGTAGTAGTACATTTCATTGCATTTCATGATTTCTGCTTGTGAACATTGTTCTTTTTTTTGTTCAAGATAAGAGTTCAAGAATCACTGCACGCTTCTGAATAAATATTCACTTTGGCTAGAGCTGATATATAAATCTCTCCTCTCTAAAATCTCTCTAAATAGTGGTCTAATTTACTAAATTTGAGGATTGCAGATCACTGGAGAAAGTCTTGCCTAAAATGCAGAAGTGCTAAAATACTTAAAAAGAATCATAACTTGATGTCTTCATGATGTTACATAAAACTATGTGTGGATAATACTTTATAGTAACTGTATTACAATATTCTGAATGTCTGCATAACTTAGTACTAGAATATGACTGATAACCTCTAGGCGCACAACCATCCTAATTTATTCTTGCCATTTACTACTGTTATTCAATCCCTGCCTGCCACATCCATCCTGGCTTCGACAGGTTCTACTTTGAGGTTATAAAAAAGTCTGAGATAGGTAGGACACAGGAAATTCAGAACATCAGCAGAATATCTAATCTGTAGGCACGTCACAGCAGTGTGGAACACAGGGTGAAACACATATAATGTAGAGTAAGAAAGTCTCTGTATAACATCCCTTAATTTAGAAAACTGAAGGACCTCATGAAGAAACAGACTTAAAACAATACAGCTATAAGATTTTGCATGTCTGTGACTGTTCAAGTGCTTCTTAAATGAGCATTCTGTAAATATTATCCCCAGCCTGAGACTACAGGATGTAGGAATATTACAGTGCCTGTATTTAATTTTAACACTGCAGAGTTTTTTAATTATTCTGCATTGGGTCTGGGAAACAATTACAGTTCCATTTGGTGAATTTCCTTCTTAGATGGCATTACAATGGAGTATCGAAGCCTCAAGGTATTTTGACATAGAGGCCGTAGTTTCAAGTTTTTTTGACAGCTAGTGTTAGCATTTTATTGACACTGACTAGATAAAAACTTTGGTGGGAATATCAGAGAGCTCCAGAGATGACTTGCCACTTGCTAAGAAAAGCATTTTATGTAATAACAGAAACATTTTCTATAATAAGAGAAACAATTTCACAAGAAGACTTCTGTGCAACATGAAGCAATGCCTTCATTTCAGCAGCTCCATTAGCAAGTAAGTTAATTAATGTCATTTTGAACTCCCATTAGGTGTTTAAGAGAGAGTCACAGGTTGAAAAAGTCAGTAACATACTTGAACCAAAAGTACTAGGATAAACTCTCCCTTTCCGAGGCCCAGTTAGACAGATGGAACAGATGGAAGTTTTTGCTCTGCACTAAACTCTAATCTCTGGACGCAATTCTGCCTACTATTGCTTCCCCACTGATGACCTCTGTCAAGGCTTTTATTCACTGCCTTCTGCTCCGGTTGAGATCCTTTTTGAGAGTGTTGGAATGCAAGAGAGAAAAATATCTGTCCAACTACAATAATTTTTAAAAGAGCGTTTTTTTTTTTTTAATGAATGCAATGAAAAAAAGAGGAACTATTTGCTAATTAGCTGAGTAAAACATCATCACTTTCCATGATTCAGTGTGTGAGGGTTTACAGAGGACTCAAAAGTTCATCCCAGATGTTTTTATGGAAAATCTTTTACTCACCCATGAGAAAGATACTAGTTTCTGTAGTTTCATCTCTCATCACTGAGTTCCCCACCTTTGATTGCAAACCCTTGTAATTTTATGCCTTATAAAAATTGTAAGCACATTGGGGCGCAAATAAGTCCGTTTAATTTGTCTATAAAGCACCACCCTTTCCTAAGGCATTGAATGAATTATATATGATAATTTATAGAGAAGGTGTTTGCAAGTCAGAGGGCTTGACAGCAGGCCAGTGAATTAAAAAGAAAGCAAAGTTAAAAAGACCTTCCTCCTTTAAGCTAAGTTGGTCTTAGTGGCCAAGGTACATTTTTTGTTTGTAAGTATTCAGTATGAGAACGCTCTCCCTTGGCGAAGTACTTCCTCTCAAGATGGGACCATCAGAGCTTACACTGAGCTTTATGAACGCCGTGTAGAGCACAACTAGGCTAACTAGGGCAGCAAGTGCGTCGTTCAGAGCAATATCTAAAACTGAAATGTAGTCACATTTAAACTGCAGGAGCAGAAAGAAAACAGAAACAATAGAATGGTACCAAACCTTTTGACTTACTTTTCCTAGGAGAAATGGTTACACAGTTAATATGATGCGTATTAAACACTCCTCAAGTACTTATTTATCAAACCTGTGTTCAAAACAATCTGCTAAAATCCATTTACTCAGCACTGCATCAGCATTAACATGCTTCTCTCAGACTTTCTTCCCACCCTTCTGACTATATTTCACCGGCCAACTTTTTTTTAAAGCATGACAAGACAAAGTTCCTGTATTTCCATTCAAAAAGTACCAGATTTGTTGCAGACACCATGTGTACAGTTCATGCCCAAAAGCCCCCATGTATCTAGAAAGCATGTCCCATAGAACTGATGAGTCATGTGAAGGGGCCATTTGTCCTGGATTTTCGGACACCCGATAGCCTAGTCAGACCTATAAATTTTGATTGTAAGTACTTTAGGGCAAAAATCTGTCATTTTAATCTGTTGAGAAAGCACTGTTCTTTCCTAAGGCGAGGTGTGAATAATACATGGCAATTTAAAAAGGAGCTGTTTGCTACTGTTACTGCTCCTGCAAAACCTCTAGATTCTCAGACAAATGACCGAAGTACTCTTAATGCACTCAGGCTATATTTTTAGGTGCAAGGAGAGGACATATCCTCTAAAATCCAGACTTATGACAAGTTAAATATGCAGTGTTACCAACTAAAAATTCAATCTCAGGTTATTCGGTATTCTATTTAATATCATGGCTTGTATAGGCAAAGAACTGCAGTTCTCCCTTTAATTTCTTATAAAGTGACTAAATCCTATTGAAAGCAAGGAGTTATATATCGAAATGCTTTTGTAGATACAGAGTTACTCTTCCCAGTTGCAAAGAAAACCCTGAAAATAAAACCCACCTTCAAAAAGCAAAGAAACTAAAAAGACTGGAAAAGAAACAAACAAAATAAACCAAACAAACAGAAAACCAAACCAGAAAACAGAAAGCATATTAAATTAACCAATTTAAAACAAAAAACACCCCCCGCCCCAAATTTAGCATATTTGTTTTTTAAATTTCATATTTCTTCAGTAACCTTCACCCCATTGCTTAAAAGTACACTGCCAAAACCAGGCATGAACACTGCATGAACGTGGCACGTTGTTGAAATTTTCATAATGCGCCAATGATAATGCTGTAACTTGTAGATAATGGTAGAAACTGGTTACTAGAAGAACATCATGTATCTATGTGTCTGTGCGTGTGTGTATCTTCTAGAACATTGCTGCTTTTGTAAAGTGAGCTAATGATTGTTAGGATTAATTATGTTAATGATTCATTAATCATTAGTAATTACATAGATGTAATGTGGAATTGCAGAATAAGGAGTAGTGCATGTTGGAATATGTATAAAAATTGACACAAACAGACCCCAGAGTGAGTAGAAAGAAATCATCAACATTAACATCATTCTCCTCCTGGCAAAGAGGAGGAAGAAACCCCCACAATTAACCCAGTTCTCCTGGTGAAGAACTTTGAATACTGATTACTCACCATGAAACCTTCCTTACTTCTTGTTGAGGCACACAGGAAGCACAACACCAGAGAAAGAGGTAGTTATTAGGAAGTTTGTGTAAATCACTTTTACCTGTATTACTGCATTAATGACCATAATAATGGGATAGTTTAGATTGTATCTGTTAATACCATTGCACTTAGAATAATAATAAATCTTTGACCAAACCATTAAGGTTTTAATTTAAATTATGACTTCATATAGAAGGTGTGTTTCCTTAGCCAAAATAAATTGCGCAGGTATTTGTATTGGTAGTTAAATCTGGGTGCACCAACGTTCACATCGCCCCTGCTTATGAACAGTCCCTGTTTTCATTATAAAACTTTGGAAAGTCTTGGATATCTTGTGTAATGCCTGAGGTTGTTTACAATACTCTGAAAGCTGGAAGTATCAGTATTTGTATGAAACACATGAGAATAAAGAATTAAGATCCATTTCATAAAACAGCTTCTTTATTTAACTTTGTTTTAGGAGTGGGCTGTGAGACATCCATTTTCTGTGTGTAAGCCCTTTGTAAACCTGCCATCTAAGCACTAAGAGATCATAAACTCATTGTTCCAATACAAATGAAAAGAAACAGTGGTGCTTCATTTGGCTAAGACAGTTCTCCAGAAGCCCCAAAGGACAGAGCTTCCAGAGGAAAACTCATATCCGTCTCTGTGGATAAAAAGCAGAAGTATCTCCAGTTATACCTGCATGCAGTCTCTACCCAGAACACGAGGAATGGCAGTGACCTGAAACAAACAGGTTGTAAGAACATAGGATTGAAAATCATCCCTACTTTTAGGTAAGATTTTAAGTATGGGAAGGATATAGGACCCACACATTACTAATCTGCCTTTAACAATAAAAATAAAAATGTTACATAGTATTTTTGTACTCAAGACAATGCATAGGAAAGTCCTTGTTGAAGCTGCAGTTGACAGCGGCAGCAAAAAAAAGAGAAGCGAGGTTGAGTGTACTGAGCCGTTAAATAAAGTTCAAATCACTCTAGCTGGGTTAAATAATGGAGTTTCTGAACTGGACCAAAAGGGACTTTGCAAGAGATGGCACACAGGCCTGCCCACCAACACAACTCACTGTCACAGCTAGCAAAATATGGAAAGAGAAAGTGATGTGGCAAATGAACCTGCACGCGCTGGTAACACGAGTAGGCTGAGAACCAAGTTAGCAGACATTGACGAAGTCACTGGCAGGGGAATGTTTTAATATCGTTCTTAGTCATACATTTCTGAGATGTGTTACTAAGCTCCTTCTGTCCTTAATACTGATTTCCTTGCTTCATGTGAAGATTTAAAGATTGTGATTGGACAAATAAGGCAAATGTCTAAGGTATTCCTGGCCAGACACTTGAGGATGGTTAGTTGTTTGTCAGCCAGAAACCTTGTTAACAGCAAATGGGTTACAGTTTGAGCGTGTTCTGTCATGCTGTAAGCTAATACAAAAGTTTACATTTCAATTTCTGAATCGGGCTGTAACAGTAAATTAATTTAACATTCTTATTAAAATTCTGTATTTTCACATATATATAACTAGCTATAAAGTTCCGCTTTTTGACTCAAATTTTCTACGCTGGGTCTCAGCCCAAAGGTGAATATTTTTAATTTATTTTCTTTTTGGAAAATGTGAGCAAAATCATTTCCTTTACCTATGCAAGGATTAAAAATTTTTCTATATAAAGAAGTTAGATGTTTTATGCATGCAGAAAGCATTTGAACTTTAAAAGCTGAAACTTACCAGGTTGATACAGAGGATTAGTCTCCAGGCCAATTTGCAAAAAAGAAGTATTAACAAAATAAGGGTAAAAATCTACTAAAACCAGCTATGGAATATGTAACTTAGTTACTGGTTGCAAATTCATTTATTTTTGCCAATTAGTTTATAATTGTGTGACTATTTATCTGTGTTCAGAATCAGATGTATGACACTGATCTTGCATAGGAGTACAGGTCTGCTTGGTGTGTCCTTTCATCAAAGTATTTTCTGGTTCATAATTACAGCAAAGTATGTTCCTAAGTAAACTGTGAATTCCAGCAATAGTGTAAGTGTTCTAACTTCAGTTATTATCTTCCCTCCATGAGAAGAGCAAATCTGAGTTTTGGAAGGCTTTGCATCCCTTAGAGTGTTTTGGCAGCTACTTCTGAGCACCATTGGGGCCTTTCGTCATATATAGAATTGTTAAATTCTACCACAACACTGTGGGGTCAGGAAACCACACAGATCTAGAAAAAATGATTTGATAGTGCAGGTAGAAAATTAGCTTCTTATTCAAGTGGAAAGGTGAGGATTTAAAAGAGATGATTCTCACCATCTTCCCTAAAAACAGAATTAAGATGTGGACCAGAGCAGTGGCATCTGAAATGCCGAGATCCTATTGTCACCAATGGAGCACTTAAGTTTGACACCTAAAGTTTGAACAGATTAATAACTGGCAGACAGAGAGCACCTTGTCCAAGAATATGTGCACAGTCTTGGCCAGAGACACACAGGATATTTGTGGCCTACAGAAATCTGACCAAGGATCTCCTGCACTCCAGCGAAAGGACTTACTCATCCTTGTCCTTTCAGCTACTCCCCTAACCACTGGCTCCTTCTCCAGCTCTACAAGTTGTCCACGTAGACTGCTGTTTCTTCCCTGTAAGATTTATGGTAACTATGGCCTCGGGCAGGTGGACCTTTCTGTCACTGTGAAGAAGGTGTTCTCACCTTATCTTCTCTTTCATCACACTTCCCATTTCTCTGAAATAGATTGGCTCCTGAAGGTTTGCCACAGGTAGCAGTCTTCCATGCAGAGGTCTTGTGCATGCTGGGTTGTTTCTTATGTAACATACAGTGTATGCAATACGGAAGATGTATGGCTACCATTCTTAAAAATGCCACCTATAAATGTGGCTCTAGACAGAAATTTTCTTGCCTGCAATGTACACTTTCTCACAGAACTTAAGATCTGTCCTTTTAGCTTTTACAGAACTTTACAGGACTGACTGAACAAACTTACTGGAGCACGAGGACGAGCATCATGGGATAAACTGGACTGTCCAAACAGGTATGCATTTAGACAGATATAAACAAGGAAATAAGTTTTAGGTTCAGAGAAGTCACCAGAAAATACTACATGCTTGATTCAACATCGCAAAACAAGTTTTAGATGCTGCTAAAAAGCACCTCACCATTTTTCCCAAAAGTGTCCTGCCTCACAATCATCTGTTAATTCATTCTTGAATGTCTTCATTTCATTTACATAACATAGGCCTTGTCACAGTGTGAAGTTACCTAAAATAGTTATTATGTCTTTGGGCAAAAAAAAGGCAGACAGCAGCAGAAAGAAAAGACTGTGAACATTTAGATCTCCTACTGAGATGGAGATTATATGTCTGGTTTCCTAAATATCCGAAGTGAGACTAGACTAAAGCAGTGGTGTTTTGAGACCTCCCTAATTTTGTCTGATGCCTTCCAACTTACTTGCTTTCTATCAATACTGAGTTTACCCCAGTGGGTTTAATTTCACTCACTGTCACCATTCTTGGTGGAAGTAGGCTGAAGCATTCACATTCTTGACTCTATTTCTGACAATGATTTTTCCAAGGTTATGCATTATAAGTGATTTCAAAAGCAGATTTTAATTTTGCATGCCTTGATTTAATGTTGTTCATACAAGGGTCTGCAGGCAGATGCACAAAATTCGGCCTGCTTCTAATTCTATAACTGTATTACACATATAACTAATACAAACAATAAAAACTTATTAAGACTTTAGAAAAAGCTGGCTTTAGTCATTCTCTTTTCCCAGAACTGAAGTATGTCTAATAAGTCTTGCCTTTCTCACAAAGGTATTGGAAGACTTAATTAATTAATGTTTGTAAAGTACTTTGGGATCCCTGTATTATTAAGTGTCCTGCTAGTCCACTTCTCTTAGTGACTCAATACTGCCAGAAGCTGTATCTCCTGCCAATTACCAACAGGCAGGCAGCCAAAAGAGCAGTGGCAGATACAGAACCTGTACCAGGAACACTCAAACAAGGAAACTTATTGAAGTAAATAGTCCAGAGCGAGGGACAGGAAGGGAAAGAAGACAAAACTGAGGACGAGGGAGGAGCTAAGCCCATCCTCTATCCTCTTTCACCCTACAGATGGACGTTTTCTCTACCACCTTTCTCCTCTTGCTTGCCCTTTTCGTCTGAGATTTATTGGGACATTTTAATCCCTTTCCTTCCACCTTCTGCCTCAGAGTGCTCTCAGGGGCCCTTCTGGGGAGTTGAGTAGGATGCTGTTAGTTAGACTCACTGGTGTTTAATCCCACTTGCTTGCTGGAGATGCTCTGTCTCTTTCCTGGTCTGTATTCACCTAGGCCAAATCCAAAGCTCATTGAAGTCATTGACAGTCTATATCCCTTGATTATGGAGGATTAGGCCTCTGTGCACTCCATGGTGTTGCTAAAATTAATTCAATAATGTCTGTAGAACCCTCTGGAAAAAAATAGAAATAAATTGCTATCCAAGGAGAAATTGGCATTACTATTTCCTGGAGAGCTAATTGCAGATTTGGGGGTTTTTTTGTCACCAAAGTAGGCATGTGACTGCAATGCCAGTGCAGGGAGCTATGCCAGTCCCAGGGCAGTGGAGGAAGAGTCGTGTTCTCATTTCAGTTAACAGAGTTTAGAATTTGTTTCATCAAAAGTACCCTGACAAATGCATTGTTGTTTATGGACCGCTGATTACATGTCCAGCCGTAGACAAGACAGGTAGTAAGACAGGGCTTATCCCTCAGCACATACTAATGAGGCTGTTGTGCATGCAGCTCCCTGTGGCCAGCTGCTGTACTGGAATGGATGGCGTCCCACTGGGATTCTTTGTGGGTGCAGACGCAAACAGTCAGTTGCAAAATCACAGTTTAACAATAATCTTTGTTGGAGAAATCCAGGAATGAGTATCAAAAGTAAATGATACATTGCTTTACTGATGAGGAAGGATTCCACATCTCACTCTAATCTGTAAATACAACAGTATATTACTGAGCTAACTTTTGCCTACACCCTAAACATTCAAACATTTGGGGACAGGTGCCTGGTAGGATGTGTTCAACTACTTCAAAAAAACAATTTGAAAAGGCTATTGAGACTGCAAAATTTCAGAGACCATGCCCACATACTCGTGGCATCAGCGGGCAGCACAGCAGGGCCCCAGATCTATCTTGGCCAACTGGCTTCATGTACAGAAGTAACATTGCTTCTTTCTGCAAAACAGTCACCTCTCACTGCAAAACTGTCACTAACTGCTGCCACTCCTTGAAGCATCTTAAAGGCTGTCAAGAAGCAGACTGGCAAGGATGTTTCCTGCCCATTTGCCCAGGAAAGTGAGTGGCATGGGTTGCCCTGCGGGTTTAGACTTGTCTGGAGCAAGGACAAGCGATCGTCACCTCCTCTAAATGCTTCAAACGTTACAACATGGATTATTCGGTCTCAGCAGACTTCAAAAAGCCTTTGTCATCCATCAGAAGCGGCCTCGTCCTTCCCCACGTGCCAAGCAGTGCCGTTGTTTTGTAATGAACAGCTTCCATCAGAGCGCACAATTTCTCATCCTGTCTGACTCTGCTGATCATTCTTGTAATTAAGTCTCTTTTGATTCTCTTTGGCAGCGCACCATCTGCACAAGAAGGCACACCTGGAAAGCGGTTTTCCTCTGGTTTTGCTATCCTTGATTAAATTCTGTTTTAAAGCAGAGAACCTTAATCAAAAGAATTGCCTGACTGGAAGTAGCTGCGCCTGTCTGACTTTTGTCACCGATTCCCTCTGAAGGCTGCAGGATTTGGATTTGCATAACAATTTCCAAAAAAGGGTGGAGGGGTAATATTTTCAGAGGATTTCGCTGTTAGGAAAAAAATCAAATGGAATTAATTAAAGAGGAAAATAATAGGACACCACAGAAATTTCATAGATTTCTGTAGCAATTATTATAAAATCCTATAGAATTTATGAGAAAAAATATTTGCTTTTTGTAGTATTCTTTTATAACTCGCAAGAATCTCATTCCTGAGTGAGTTCAAGAAAATGTAAAAGGAAATATTAATCTTTTAATAAAGAGCAAATTTAAATTGATGCTACCCCCATAATTTTAGGAACAAGAGGCCAGGTCATCGCTGCATCTCTTATAAGGCACCACATAGCTGGGCAGCATGAGAACAAAAGAAAGAGGGCTCTTTTATAGTCTGCTGTCATTAATGGTGGTGTGATGATCAAAAAAAGTTTTATGCTGTTTATTCTGTGTTGAATCAAATGCCAAAAGGATGATCAATGTGGACTCAGATATATGTATGAAAACATACATGCATATATTCCAGACAGGTCCCGGTGCCGCCTTCCAGTCCATTCCTGAACTAAACTACAACTCGTTGCCAGCCTAATATCAAGCCCCATGCTGGTGCTCCTAGCTTATTACAGGTCTCTAATGGCTTCTGGTAGAGTGTAACAAAGCTCTGAGTCCCTGTACCTGTTAACAAAATGACAAGCTGCTTCCTGCCTCTGATCTCCCATCATGACCTCTGCACCAGGTAGAAAAGACAAGAAACTTTATCTTTGTCATGTGAAAACTTTTTCCCTGGTCATTTACAGTACCCAAAAGCAACTAGATAGAAAGGTTGTGACAGGAGCCAACAGGTATAAAAATAAAAACTGAAAAAAATAAAAGTACAGTTTCTGAAGTGAGCAAATTACACAGAAAGGGGTGTTTTCTAAGTTTGCAAATAGTTGGTGCCAACCAGTCTGAGCTGCTTAACAGCAGTGATACAGCCTTAAAAAGCAACAATAAAAAAGCACTTAGTTTACTAAATAATACACTTTTTTTACCCTTGATGAAAGGCTGCTTCTTATCACACAGATATCAAGGCGAGCCACCTAATGGCACTAATTCCAAACCCCGTTGCTGTAATACTTAGTGCATGGGATACAAATTACAATGGATTCAAAACAGCTAGTGGTACATTTAAAAGAGGAATAATACTGAAATGCCAATTTATTAGCTTCTGAAATATGTGTGCGAATTTTCATAAAATGTCTGCTAAGAACCGGCAAGAATCTGTAACACTGATAGCTTGGGCTGGGCAAGGCTTAGAAATAAAAGTAAGTACCTGAAAGACCTGTCACATTCTCAGTGGGAGTTATGCTATTTACATGGTTTGTAGTTCACATTTATAGCGGTGCGGGTTGTTCTTTATTTCTCCCACTTTGCATCCTTTCTCCGCAGTTATCTGTTCGTTCAGCAAATATGTTTCAACGGAAGCTTCCTTGACCTGATTTATAACTTAGAAAATGTACCTGTAACAAGCACAATTGAATGCTCGACTCTCACTTTTACCTCTGACACTCTTTTCTTCACACCTTCCTGGCCAAGTCTAAATACATTCTTTCCCTAGCTAAGCTCACGTAAGCACAATGACATGCTCACTAATAAATGGCTTTTTCTAGTAGCTTGTTCCTGTAGAAGAGAAGGAAGTAACTGCAGATCAGAATGATCTGCTTACTAATAAATGGCTTTTTCTAATATCTTCCTTCTTTAGACAAAAATGAAGGAAATACAGATCCTCTGCTTTTGCAGTACTGACTTGCACAGTTATTGTTTTTGTTAGGACCTGCACAAACTGGACTGAGTTTTGAAATTTATCACTGCTTCGCTCCCACCAAAATCATGGCACTGGCATTTCTAGTACCACATCTTCTAAGCCTGCTATGAAACTGGGCAGTACTCAAAAGACCAATTCCTTCTCCACGGTATCACTGCTGTGCAAACAACGTGCAATGGTGTCAGGAAAACATGTGGCAGGCACATTTATCACCCACAGGTAAAAGAAAATGTTTTGTGTGCCTGTGGCTGTTGCAAATCTTTCATGCAAAATTGTTTACAGACTTAAAGTAAGCTGTATAAAGAACATCTCTTCATTCAGTTTACTTACTGTAAGGGGAATGCTTATAAATAACTATCTGGGGCTTTTTGTTTGCATACGTTGCTAACTAGCAACTCTGAAAAATCATCTTGTATACATCAGACTTTACATAGGGTATATTGCTGAAACATACAGCCACCCAGGCATCAGTTTCTGTGAAGGTCTTTACACAAAAAAGCTGCTAAAAAGGCCATCTCCTGTGAGTTGTTCCACAAAGTGTTCTACGTTCTCCCCAACAGAAGGCTTCAGGCAACACGGGACGCTGCTATCAGTGGGCCTGGTGATCAGAGGATACCTTCTTTACCCATGTAACAGCTATTTTTCCTATCAAAGTGTAGTGATCCTGGCCAGAGACCATCATACCTCAAGGAGGCAGTGATCCACATCACAGTCGACCTGAGTAAGTGTAGACGTGTGCTGTGCTGCACCTCCAGCATCAGGCCGTGCTGCGCTGCTCAAATCCTGTGGTTGCAGCACAACCTCAGCCAGCCATTCACAACACAGGGGCCTGTGGGCAGCTCCCACTCAGCATCCGCAACTCCACCACCCCAGTGGCCTTGCCTTTATAGACCAGTGCCGCAGGAAATTCTCATGAGACCATCCCTTCTGACTGATATCAGAAACGATAAATAGAGTTGTTTTCTTGTAAGAAAACCATATACTAGCTCAAATGACTAAAAAAGGGAAAATGTCTTAATGGATGAGATCTGCACAGCAGGCCATGGGAAAGTCCACACGGGGTACACCCAACGCTGCATGAATGCGGGGTGCCCAGCATCTGAAACAACATCTAATTCACTCATTCTCTGTGTCCCTCTTCTTATTCTCTCTTACTGAAACAGATGTTTTATTAAGCCTTTTACTGTTGGGTCTTTCTTATTTTGATCCAGAAAGAACCCTCTCTCTCCCTTTCTCTCACCACCCTACCCTGATGCAGAGCATAACCTTGGCTGAAACACAGTGGTCCATACATTCTGCACATAAGAAGACAGAAAGAAGCAAGAAGAGTTCAAAGTGATTGTGGTGTTGCTGGTATATGGTTAAGCTTTACTCAGTGGCATCAGAATAACTGCAAGCACTCACTGAAACTAATATTGCAGAGGTCAGTGGTTCATGTTTAATGACTGATAGAAAAAATACTTTGACTGGGATACAACTACAAATGAAAATATCTACATTTGGATGTTTAAAAGTATGTTTCTACTTTTGATCCAGTAGTCTTAACTTCATAACAGAGGATAACATGTCAGTTCACTCTAACATAGTCAGCAATGTCTTCATTCGGTTGCTGAATGCACTGTGCTGTCTGACATGTCCTAAGATACAGAGGCATCCGTGTAGGGGTAGTGGATATAAAGAGACAGAAATTTTTCTGAGAGATTGGAGCCCAACTGGAGGTCAGAGTGTGTTGAAGCCCCCCATATAACTGCTCTTGTTATACCATTAATTTGTGGAATAGATTCAGAGAACAAGAGATGCACAAGCACTGTGTTCACCTGCACAATGATGTGTTTGAAACAAACAGAAGTAGCGTTGTTAAGGATCCCCTCAAAGAAAGCATGAGTTTCAGAGGAAGTACAACACCATAATTTTGCCTGAAAATTCATTGGGCATTATTTTCTCTGTTTCACTTCTCCCCGTTTCATAGTATATTAATTCTCAATTTGACATTTACTACATGAACACTTGATTCAGAGTTAAGAAAACAGCTTAAAAAGGAGAAGAGATATGCAAAATTAAAGGTTATTTATATCATCACCAGCAAAGTCACTTAGATGTTTAGAAGACTGTTAAAACTGATCTGAATCTCAAAACTTTTTAACGTTACATTCAAAAATGTGGCTAGAACCTTGCTTCGTTAAAGTAGCATTACTACGTTTGGTAATAGAAGATCTGAAAAAACAGTGAATAAAGATGCTGTTGTTAGAGGGAAGAAGGGAGGACTGAAAACAGTTAACTATTTCCCTCACCAACTTTGTTTTCAAATCTGGGGGGCACTGAGCAATTTGGGCTGGTGAAGATACGAGGAGGAATCTGTGGAACTAAAGTTACTGACATTGAAATTACATAATGGTGATCTGAACAGATACACCTTGAGAAACAAAGTTTACTTCCTTCATCATCTCCTGGCAAAAAAAAAAAAAAAAGTAAAACAAAAAAAGTCACTATATTTTTTGTATCAGACCGTGAGATTTTTGTTGAAAACTTTAGGAAATGCTGAGGATGGAGAAGAGATGGTTTGAGTTTCACTATCTAAACCACCATAAAATAGAAGGATATTTTAGCTTTTGAAAGGCAATCTGATAAGTGTCCACAAAAACTGTATTTTTGTGAAAAAAGAAAATGCTTTTTTCCCCCCCCAGGAAGTCATTACTCTTTAAAAAAAGTGTCATGTTCAACACAGTCTAATTAGACAAAGACATAAGTCTCCGGTAGAATAAGCTATTGAGGTAGAATAAGCTTTTAATTTAAATTTGAGTCTTACTACCTTCAGTGGGCAAAAACCCTGTCATTTCCCCGTTCCAAGCTTCAGGATGTCCCCTGCTGATCTTGTCACAGTTCTAAGTACAATTCTCATTAGAATCACATGCATGGTGTTCAATCTGGTCTCCTGAAGAGAGAGTGTATCAATGCAGTATCTCATTGCATATGAGATTGCTGGGTTATTCAGCTGTCACTCCCTAATACCTTCTGAGCCCATTGATCAGCTTCAAGCCAATTTGTTAAAGAAGTCACCAAATGAAAGTTTTAATGATCAGTTCTATAAAAAGCAGATACTCAGGCAGACATGAAACACTCTTCATGAAGTCCCAGTCAAAAAGAAGCTTCAATGAAGAGCTACATCTTATTAAGCATCAAAGACTACATCTGTGGTAGCAGGTAGTATAGCTCAACTATAGCAAAGAACTCGTGCTTGGTGACCCGATAGCCACACTATACGTTTAACATATAGGGATGATATAGGCAGAATTTTGAACCAGCTCTAATTTGGTCTTGTGAATGGCATGCCTGTTAGAAGCTATTTTGGTTTTGTTTCATCCAAAAGGCATCAAGTTCACAGACTGTACGATGCAAAACGAAGCATAGTAAGTGGGCATAGTGTCAGATTAGCTTCAGAAGCTCCTGAACTTACAGTGCACCCAGGGAACCCAATCACAGACACAACCCAGAGGAAACCCATCTCACTAGTTCTACTGCTGTTTGTTCTATTGCAGCAAAGGAGACTACAAGTGATGAGAATACAAGTGATTCTCTCCTTCCAACATTTCTTGTTAAACATGTTGGGATGAACAGAAATTCATTGACCGTGGAAGCAGTAAGGTACCACAGGGAACTCACCAGAGAGGTAACTTGTTCCTTCTGCGTGAAATCAGATTATCAGGTAAGGATAATAAGAATAAAACAATATGGCCCAGGGCACCATCTGGAGAAATACAGAGATAGGAATACTAACCCTTGCCATGCTTTTTCCTCCAAATAGAATGGCACGTGACAAGAGCAGAAAATGAAAAATGAACATATTATTCCCAAAGCAGGACTATAGGGAAGATGAATAATTAGAGGAAGGGATTGGATATTCATATACATATTTAAAATTGTGGAAATTTATCCCAAAGCTCCAAACATTTGGAAGATTGATGTCAATATAAAGCATCATCAGATTTTTCAGAAGAATATTAAAGTTAATAAGCTGCACTGGTGGAAGTCAAATCAGGCACTTTTTTAACTTTCTCCTATGCATTTGACATAGAGGGGTGACTGACCCACAAGCTGATGACTGCACCCTTCAAAACATGCTCTGGTCTCACCCTTATACAGAGGCAAAAATGTGAAAAATTGGCAATTCACTTGCACTTTTCTTGCCCTGAGGTACTGATTTAGTACCAAATATGTTCTAAGACATAATGTTCACACTTTTAAAAAGGTTAATGTTAATGGTAGTGGCCACTTAATTGGCCTAGCTTGCCTGCTGTGTCCACTCTTCTTCTAATAGAAGCCATGAGAAGTAACGATGCCTTGCAGTCAAATGGTCAGGCAAGATATAAAACAATTTCCAGCAAATAGCCATTTACACTGAGGAGAAAATGAGAGAAAAGCTAGGGAGACAGACTGACAGCTCAAAGGCTCATCAGAGAATGAACTTTTAGCATATGGCAAGAAGCTGAAGGAAGCCGTGAGGTAAAATTGTAAAGATTGCTATCAGTTTTGGGGCTGCTTTAACATATTTTGTTGTTGTTGTTGTTGTTGTTGTTATTTCCTACAGTAAATAGAAGCTGGTGTTTTATTCTTGGCAGATTTCACCTTCATTGGTAATTCAATGTAAGTGACATTATAAAGCCATAATATGAAACAAAGCCAATATGCATTAATGGTTTAAACTTCAAAAAGATCATTAATAACGTAAGTAATCCTTGAATTAATGAGCTGGAGTCTGCAGACACTTTTTGCTGTTTCTTCTCCTGTTCCTTAATGCTGAATTGTTGGACAAGAAAGATTTGTTTTCTAAGGGCAAATCACATCGAATGACTTTATCACGCTCCATCTTCCCCAGTGCAGTGGAAGCTAATGGCTTCTTCCATATTCTGCTTAGATTTGATAATAAAAAGTTTCACAAAAGCTGAAAAATACCATATAAATATATACTTAATAATAAATTGCATTAATTTTAATATAGTTGCAATTAGAATGGAGCAAGAGTAAAGAAAGGTGGTTCAAAATATTTTTAAACAACTGGTAATAGGTTATTCAGTATGAAGGAGAAGAATTCCAGCTGAATTTCAGCAAATATATAGTTTATGTAACAGGATTCTTAAAACCATCCTGTAACAAGACAGTGGGGTAGCTGGAATAATTCATATGTTACTTTAAACTTCAAGATGCATCAGATGGTGATGTCATTACAGATATAAAAAAATTATTCATATTCTAGTTAGAGTAATTATACTGCAGATAACATCTGCCTATGAAAAAGTTATAACTGAAAATGTAATGAACAATAACACCCCACACCCCACTGTTTCATTTGCATATTTCAGTTTTGCTATTTGTCTTCCGAATAAAACACATATTTTCCAATTTCTTGTGCAATATAGAAAAAGGAAGGGCCATCTTTTTCATTTGAAGGTATTATGTAATGAGAGACAAATACTAGTAATGGAAGGGAATGTGAAAAGACTATTTTCATTTTGTTGATCTGATGATGATTAAGGTTTTCTCCCTTGTCTTCAGAGATTCAGAAGGAAGTATTCACTGCAACTGCTCAGAAAGGAAAAGAGTCTTTCCCTTCCCACAGCAGCTGCTACTTTTTCAGCCCAACAGCGAAACCAGCACTGAAGCTGCAGGTTTCATACCTTGAGACTACTGAATGGACAGAGTAAATTGGCTTGATATGGTTTATTAGCAGCAGTGAAGCAGCACAGTAAGCATTCATTCTATTCAACACAAGTTTTTTACGTTTATTTGGTAGAGATATTATTTAAATCTCTCGCTTACAGTGGCTTTTCCACAGTGACTACAAATGCTTTTGTTGGAAATTCTGACTACTTGAACAAGGATGAAATACTGGCAGACTATACAAAGAATACAGGCATCAGGTCAGGAAGATTGTAACAGTTATTCATTTGGGGTTCAGACAGAAACGAGTAATCCGACATGCTACAATTTTTACTGTGGCTTTTTTCTGCGTGACAAGCAGTATGCAGAAAAATAAGCAGGATATTGGCAATATATCTCAGGATTCAGTAGAATGGCTAGTCCCTTCTATTTCCATTAAAATTTGACTTTGGTGGGGTTACATTGATTTATTCCAGCTGACGATAAAGTCCTTTAGACTTTAACAATTGTTATAGATGTAAATTTGAAAGCTAGAAACTGCCAGTGCTGGTTGGCTGGACATGGATTGGTGGCCTGCATTTCTTAACACATCATGGATTTCTGGTGAGTCGTTTATTTTTTCCTTTAAATAAAGGTAGACTTTGATGTTTTTCTTAGGGTTTGCTTAATGCTGCTATACTGATTGCTCCTCAGTAAACAAAGATGGAAAAAGGACAAAGTGAGCAGTGACTGCGCTGTGACACAATATGACAGAGACATTCTTTGTCTTTATCTCTCTACAGACTGGAAATGATTAGGAAACTGCTATTTCATCCTTTCATCCACCTCACAGTCACCCAAACACTGCAAAATTAATATTTGGGATTTTCTTGAGAATTTTTATATTTATGTTTGCATTATAATATGTGACTTCCCCCAATTGAATTATTTTCAGTTTTCAGAAGATGAAATCCCTGAAACCTTTTGACACACCTGAAAATTTCCACAGAAATAGATTTCTTTGTTCCACATTTGAAGTGAGATACAAAGCCACTTTTTAAAATATGTGTACGTGAGTGTAGTGTGTATCTGTGCACATAAGTGCGTATACATATGTACATATAGAAAGCATCTGACTAGGTCTGGTATAAAAATGATGGTAAATAAGATACCAAAACAGTGGAAAGCAAACAAGAGGAAAATTCATGTTATATTACATATCTGGGTCCATAATCACAAAACCACAAAACCCCATGGGATCATCCAGTTGGAATAAACCTCATAAGGTCATCTGGTCCAGCTCTTCCACTCAAAGCTTGGAAGTTAGGTGGAACTTCAAAGTTACGTCCTCTTAACATCATGTATTGAAATAAAAAAATGAATATAGGAAACTTAAAACGTCACTCACTCCATACCCTTGTGCTGAGGCAGCTTTAGCTCTACCATTTCTGATGCATGCTTCTCTAATATGCCCTAGGAGAACACCCATAGAAAGATTTCTACTGCTTGTACACCTACTTTCAATACTTGACTGCCATACACTTAGAAAGGAAAAAAATCCTAATACTCAAAATTAAGGTTTTAGAGTTCTGCTCTGTTAGCTTATTCTTGTCCTTCTTCCATAGTATTCAAGCATAAGAAATTCATGCAGTTCACATCTCAGAGCATATCAAAGGCTGAAATGGAATCCAGTAAATGGTTTCCAGCCCTTAATCAAAACTCTTTTTTTAGACTGTAAACCAGAATAGGGGCGCCATTAAAAAAAGACCATAAATTATTTAAAAAATAAAACAAAATATAATCTAAGATAAGAATTGTGAAAGTCTTAAAATTTACAGGACAAATAATATATGAAAAGTGAAAAAAAAAGAGTACCAACAGAAAGGGTATCTTAGCTGCATAACATCATGTTTAGCACCCTGAAGAAATATTTTGCACTACTGGCTATTCAACCTGTAAGTAGAGGTGCTACAGTTGCATCTGATAGCTCCATGCAACAGGTTTATCCTTAGTTACATGCAAACACCTGTTTTGTATATGCAGAAACCGAGAGTTCACGGGTCTGTAAGTTTGCCGAGACTTTTATTACATGAATAGCAGAAGATGGATTTTACTGTCCCATTAAAAAAAATGTTAACCCAGTATAGCATGAAAAGATAATATATCTGAAAAAATGAATCTAATTTCTCCCTTCACCTACCCAAAGTAATACTCATAACCAGTCCAAATGTTTTTTCCATATCAATGAATCCTAACTTTTTAAATAAAATAAAGTATATTTTTGAACAAAATTCACATAGAATATATTCTTGGTTGTTATACAAACTGCTTGCTCTGGCATAGCATTTAAAACCTGTTTTAGGATTTTGCCAAAACATATTCTTGTTGATACCTAAAACTGATCTTAACCCTTCAACAAAACTTTCCTTTGCTATTTGTCACTAGAATCCATGGGCCCTGGTCACATCTCTGTGCAATTTTAGTTCCACCAAACCAGACTCTATGTGCCATGATTCCCAAATGTCTGCACAGTCATAAGGCTGAGAAGAAGAGTACTAAGAAGTACCTTACCTCCATGGGGTATGAAATAGGAGTAGAATCGTTCTGCTCCACCTTTGGCATCCTTTTCCCTGTCATATTATGTCACGACACCCTGCTGCACAGAGTGCTTTCCTCACTTCGTTCTTAGGACAGTGACAACATATTTCAGTCTAAGGAAATTTTCAGTATAAGGCTGAGCGAGGTAGCCCCCAAACTATACTATACTCCCCAGCTTTTATAGAATATGAACAAATGCAGCCCAGTTTTATGTTTGAGAGTGAAACAGGTGTGGAACACTAAGATGTAGGTTTAGGGTTATTCATTTCATGAATAAATTACAAATAAAGATGAGGTCTGTCCCTCACAAACTTGATCTAATGTGAGCCAGCAGCAAAGGGCACTGCATTCTCCCCACTGCCTTTCAGTCCCAGAAGAGGACCTACACCTTATTTCCTTGGCCTTCACACACAGAATATTAATAAACTGGAGCTCACAGGTGCCCCATCATCTACTCCCAACACATATTAAACATACACAACATACAGAAATCCTCAAGTCAGCCTTACATTGCTGCTTAATCATACTCTTCTTTTTTCAATCTCTGTATCTTCCCAGTGATTTCAAGCTCTGTGGGTTTGATTTTTAAAAGTCGCATACCTTCCAGAGTTTTTTCAATGTTTTCTGTTCTGTAGCTTGCCCACTGAAGCTTTGTGCTGTGCTGTTACTCCCTCACCTGATCTTTCAGTTCATTGCAGGTTGCTCATTTTTTAACATCTCCTGGCTAAACTGGGGTCTACCAGGGAGAGCCTAATGCATTCCCATTGCTGTGACCACAAAAGACAAGCCAAACTGCTTCCAAATCATACAGAACCACTTTATTTGAGGTTTTAATGGGAAATATAAGTTATTAATGAAGCTTTCAGAACAATCAGAATCAGGTTGAGCAGATGCCTGCTACTTATATAAAGATAACATATAAAGCTGCTTGAAAATGTTTGATTTGCCTTAAATAGCTTTTAAAAAAGTCCAGAAAGTATTTTTTAAATGTTCTCAGATTTCTAAGCAAAACTGAAACATCAAGGGGGTTTGGGTTTTTGTTGGTTTGGGGTTTTTTTTTTTTCCAAAGGAAAAAAAAAAAAGCTTAAAAAAACGGCAGAGAAAATTTCAAAGACTTTTTTTCTCCAGTTTTTGTCAACAAATTTCATGGAAATTAAAATAATTTCTGAAAAAAGTCTACTCATGAGAAACCAGGTGCTTACAGCTTTTCTTTTTTTTTAATATATATTTGTAATTACCGTTATGTATTACCATATTACATTTATTCATAAAATCACCACATGATCTGAGGAATGAAAGCTGCTTAGCCCTTTGAAGAGTTTCAAGTAATAAGATATTTAATGAAAAAGCAAAGTATCAGCAGTCTGACATCCAGTGCAAACACATGCCAGACATAAACTCTCCTCCAAGGCAGATTTGGGTTGCAGGGACCCTAGAATATTACAGCAGTTCTTTGCCAGTTATATTAATACACAGTGAGTGAGGTAGTATGTATTTTGAATATCACACTCTAAGAACAAATGTTTTGTGATTTTCATTAAATGGTGATTTACCAGTAGCGTGGTAATACCTCACCACTGAAAGCAGGACTGGAGTCAGTGCAGACCGCATCTGTTTTTAAAAGCTGTACTTTTGTTCCTTAATCCTGTATTCAGGGAATACTGCAAGTTCTGATAATCAGCCTGCTATTTCACTCAGACTTTGTTGTTAGAAATGTATTAACTTTTTCATAAAGCAATCTGTATTTGCAATTAATCAAGTGAGTTGTCTCTTTAAGATAGTAGCCTAGCAACTTCCCCAAAGCCAGGGGACGTCCCAGTTGGTGCTGCAGAAAGACACAATTATTATCTCAAGCCTGATCTAACTTGTGCAAGTGTTTCAAAGCATCTTTCTGATTAAAAGGAAGGAGAAAAAGAAGTTTGGTGGAAGCTGAAAAAAACGGTTACATATAGGTGAGTATTCCTTATGTGCATGTGAGCTAAAGAATTTTTCAGGGCCAAGTAATGTTTTTATTTGTCTAGAAATTAATACAGATATGTTTCTCATTTCCAAACAGGCACAATGATGAAAAAAGTAGTTGATTTTCTTCTCGTTATTTTGCTTCATCTCCAAACTAACCACTCATTCAAGTGAAGCAAAAGTAGGATGCTGAAAACATGAAAATGTACTCTCTAGGGGAGCTGAACACAGAATCACAGAATCACAGAATGGTCAGGGTTGGAAGGAACCCCTGGAGATCACCTAGTCCAAGCCCCCTGCCTGAGCAGGGCCACTTACAGCAGGTTGCACAGGACGGTGTCCAGGCGGGTTTTGAATGTCTCCAGAGTCAGAGACTTCACAGCCTCTCTGGGCAGCCTGGTCCAGTGCTCTGCCACCCTCAAACGTAAGAAGTTCCTCCTCATGTTTAGATGGAACTTCCTATGTTCAAGTTTGTGCCCATTACCTCTTGTTCTGTCACTGGGCACCACTGAAAAACGACTGTTCCCATCCCCCTGGCACCCTCCCTTTAAGTATTTATAAGTATTGATAAGATCCCCCCTCAGTCTTCTTTTCTCGAGACTAAAACGACCCAAATGCCTCAGCCTCTCCTCATAAGAAAGATGCTCCAGTCCCCTAATCATCTTTGTAGCCCTACACTGGAACTGAGTGTGAACCCACCTAAGTGGATTATATTGAATCCATCTCAAGGTGTCTGGACTCCCACCTCCATGCAAGACCAAAGACTTGATAATTTGGGATTTGACTAAGCCTTTCACAGCTCCATGGCATGGAGTCTGGAAACACTGGGGTCCCCAAGGCTCTAAGGTGCCTCAATACCATTGCTCATTCATACCTGCAGACTTCAGAAGTTTTGGCTGAAAATGGTCACCAGGCCACCTTTGTATCAACAATAGGTAGACCTTTGAACAGAAGCAAATGAAACCTCAGGGACAGAGATATATTAAGGTCTCACTTTTGCACACACATTGCGCACAGGTACATTGCATGCTTCATTGTTTGTAATGTCTTTTTTCAAGTTTAAAACAGAATTCTGCTTCCTCTCCCCTTTATAGCAACACAAAATGTTGTGTGCTACAATGAATAACAGTAAATACGCTTCTTTCTTCTGGGAGAACCATTACTGCTAGCAGGTAATGGCTAACAACATACAAGACAGGCCTGTCTGCCCGTGCCTTCCCTGAATGTAAGTCTAAAGCTTTTTAGCATGTTCAACAAAGTGGACATAATCTGTCTGTGCAGACAATTCAAAGGATCACAGTGGGGGTAAGTTTTCTTAATTTTTCAGTTTGCTTTCTCTGAGCATCTGCAAATGGTCAAAAGCCTCAAGCTATGCAGGGCTAATTTTAAAGTTTCAATTTAACTTCAGTTTATGTGGACTAACCTGAAGACGAGTTTTTCCCTTGTGTAAAGTCATTTTTGTTGTTTCTCTGAATATTCAGCCAAGCAGTAGCTGAAGCTCCTGTTCTGAAATCTCCTTGTGTTCATTACCAGAGAAGCAGAACGGTTCTGATTCAAATTGCTGAAAGGATTTCATTTAAATCAATATATATTGCTTCAGGGCTTTCTGTCTGGGGTCAGGGATGAAGATTGTTGCAAGCAATAGTAACTCTCTACCAAAGTCAGAGCCACTGAACGTTGAGAGGCCTAGATGACTAGTTTGTATAATCACCTAAATTTACATGGTTTATATGAAGCTGAGGAGGTTTTTCTTCTTTCAGTACAGTACGATTATGAAAGTGTCCCCCTACCACACAATCCTTTAAACTTACTCAGTTACAGAGGTTATGGTAAGTGGCGAAGCACTTATGCTGTTCTTGGAAGCGATGAAGTTAAAATTATTAAGAAAAAAATGTAATCCCTTTTTTATCTTTTTGAAGGACTGTCTAAAAAGTCAAATTCTATAAATCCAAGTTTGACCAGCTGTGAATTAATATCATTACTACATCTTGCTACTTAACACCTAGTATGTTCTCTCTGTCTTCCACTTCTCCTTCCAAGGTGTTATATTGCTAAAGACCAATGGACTGTTCATTGAGCCAAAAAGCAGACTTTTTATGTCATTTTAAAAACATTTCTTCAGAAAAGCTGGATAAGGCTCAGTGTTCTTTGCACAGCAATCAAAGACAGTTCTCTCAACTGCAAATAGTCAATGACTGATTCAGATCCTAAAGCATGAAGATTTGTAAGGGATAGCAATCAATAAGATGAAGTTGAAAGGAATGGGAGTAACAAGAACAGAGTTAAATTTAAGAGACAGAGGGCTGACAGAGGATGTTTGCCTACCTGCTGTCTTCACCTTTGCAATTCACTTCCCAGCCTAAGCCTAAACAGTTCTACAGTTAGAGGGCTTTCAGACTTGTACTTAGATACATGGGAAGTGGGCACATAACTGAAGAAAGATGAGCACATATGATGTAAAAGAATCAGGCCAAACATGGCATATTTGGCGTCTTATTTGTTTACATGCTATAGGAGTAAGATTATATTTATTCTACAGAATTAAACTATTCTGTATGTGCAAAGCTTAGGATGTTCTCCTGATTATATCTTAAAGAAATGTGGATATTGGGGCTTCAATATAAAGTTCTAATACTTCCTAAAAATCACCCTAGTCCGTCAATCTCAGTCATACCTACTGGAATGCTACTGTGCTCCTGCAAATAGCATAAGTTAAACATGCTTCACGGGGATGAGCAGGGAAGCATTTTGTTTCATCATTTTTGAGTACCTGTCGTCTACTGCACTATATGACCCATTTACACTTTTGTTTTCTCAGACAAGTTATACGGTAGCTTTAAGAGAACAAAGGATCTCATCCTTTTGTTATGAATAGCACAGAACCTCTCACCCTTGAATTGAGTCATCAGGGACACAAGACCGCTGCCATCCTTGCAAACTAGGAGATATTCCAACAACTTCTGCATAGTTGCTCTGTTTAATGGTAACTTTCTTCAGGAGCTCAAGGGCATGTTTTCTAGTGCGGTATCATCTGCCATGACATGTGACACAAATTTATGAACCTTTTCACACAAGGCATTAATCTATCCATTTCCAGATATCCAGCAGCCCAGGCTGCCATGAGCCTGGTAATCTCAAACAAGTAAATACAGTGAGTCTCTATCCAATTATATCCAACCAATTATACCGTAAATTTGTGCTACATAGCTGACCCAACATATTTACTAAACACAAGCAGATCAAAAGGCATATACACAGTATGCCCAAGCCATCACTGGTCTGTATTGCAAGAAGGTAACTGTCTTTACCAAAGCTTCTAAGGGATGTCATCTGAACGATGCTTCCATAGGAAGACACTGGAGTTGTTACAGGAACATAATCTTCAACTCTTGGATAACTAATTTCAGATGAGAATGGAAGAGTATAGCATACTTCAGAATAGCCCAAAATTGCAGGCTTTGTGGCCATTTACCAAGCTGAAATTAAGTATCAGCACAAGCTACCTACTTTGTTTTCCAAATTCATTAGAGAAACCGATGTTTAAAAGAATATTAGGAATGGTTGTCAGACTGTGGCTTGCAATGCTATGCTAAGAAGTCCACAAATATTCCATTTATGTGCTGCTACTGTAATATTTATAATTAAAATTTTGATAACTAAGAATTCACAAGTTTCAAGGGCTGACAGTGATCCATAGGTCCTCACCAGTAGTTCCTGTTAAGGAACCACTAGCTTAGAAACTGAATTAATCTATCAGCTAGAAATACTGCTTTTCAGGTTGGGTTTAAAACATTGATAGGTCAGCATGGCATGTTTTCATCTCCTGTTCTGCAGATAATTAGAAGACTTTCATCTGATGGAAGCGACATTTCAGCACATTGTAAGAGCACCATGTTCTCCAGATGTACTTCCAAAAAGGCAATTTACATTATGAGTGCAATGGTAACAGCAAAACAAGTCCCTTGGTTGTCAGAAGGGGAAAAGCTCTCACCTAATGCATGGCTGGACTAATAAAGAATTCTTAAAGTCTATAGAATCTGGATTTTTATTCTTTTGCTTATTTTTTTAGACCTAAACTACTGTTGAAACATTATAATAAAAATAATCATATACTTGTGTTGCATCCACAGACTCAAGCAGTGATAAGAGTTGTTTAATGGAGTTGGTACTGGTATCGATCGCTCATTGCTTAAAAAGGAACTTGCAGGTTAATCAGATCTGCAAGTGTCTTTCTCATTATTTACATTGCTGAAGAGGATTAAATATTAGGGGGAAAGACCAAGGTTTGCTTTGCCAGATAAATAAAAATCAATTTGTTGTCGTTAGCAAATGTGTTAAACGTAGCAAGGTAACAAATCCTGCAGCCCTCTCAAGGATGATTTTTCAAGACAGAGTAGCCTCTGAAAGGCATTAAAGACATGGCTGTGAACACGATACTATGTAGGAGGTATTGCTCGATCCCTCTTCTGGTTAATTCTTCTGTTAACCTCATTTCCAAATCTGATTTTTCATGTAACGTGTGATATTAAACTCCACAGGGGATGGACAATTACACACAGCTGTTTCTTCTTTTAATCTCGTTTCCAATTCATAGCTTGGACATTTCTTATGCAAATTGTTTGTGTTCCTGACATTCAGGTTCTCTAACAGATCTGGAGACGGCTAATGAGTCTGGATGTCGATCTTGATGATTTTCTATAACACCGAACACCTTCACCACATATTGTTTTGCAGCTGTAGTTGCAAATTCCATATTCTAGTGTGCTTGCATCCCTCTGAGTTGTTGCAGCACAGACTGTTGTATTGCTGGTGGTCAAAGTTTCTTGGCAAACTCTTTTGCCAAGTTCCAGCAGCTGCAGTGTCAAGTCCCATGTTCAATAGTAATATCTCCTGGCATTGTACCAGGCTGCAAAGTACATGGATTTATAGATTAGGGAGAGTTGAACATGATGTGAGGCAAAATTATCACCAAAATGATATTCATATTTAAGTCTTCTTTCTCTAAAACTGTCCTACTACCTATGCTGGAAACATTTTTCCTCTGACAGTGTATCTTCCCAGACTGGCAGATCATGGATAAACACGATTTTTATGAGGGTAGGTTCTTGCCCCTCAAATAGTGGGATCTAGTTCTGCAGTAAGGGGTATACAACATTTCCATGCCCATGTAACAGCAGAACAGGTTCTTATCTCACTGAATTGCCTGACAGACAATGCAAGTCAGAAAGCACACCTTATCAGCATTATGTTTGTTTACGTCTGTGTGTCCATATACTGTATAAATCTCTGAGTCCATTTGGCTGAGATTAGAACAGAAGAATCGACAAAGTGACATGGGTGAAATGCAGTTTGCAGTTTGATTGTGTGTGGAATAGGTTTCATTTTTAAGTATCTGAATAAACCAGATTGCAAGGAGAAAACAAGGTGCTTGTTCCGCAGTTCATGAGCTCAATTTATTTCCCAAATTGGAAGCAGGAAGAGGATTCACCTTTTTTTAATTGGTAATAATTGAGCAACGACTGTTGGGCTATGGTGCAGAGGAAGCTGGACTATGTTGTTGCAAACAACATTGTGCCATACTGCCAAAAGTTAAGGATATTCAGTACCTTACAGGACTAAGACCATAATCCACCAACATCCAGGAACATTCAGTACAAGGAAATACATTTTAAAAATAAAATTCCTATATACGAATATAGATAAAACTTCTCTTTCTCTTGCATTTGACACATGAGAATTATCTGACCTTCCAGTAAAAACAATGATTTCTGTGATCTACCCGAACTCTCATATTCTTTTTCCAGACTTCCAGCTCCATCAAAATCTTAGCTCTTTCTATCCTTCAACACAAAAGCTAATTTTTCTCATGTTGTAAGTTCTTTGACATAGAAATGTCTTCTAAAAACTCCTGGAGACTCTGTGGTTCCAGATTTTCTTCTGTGGCAGTAGGCACATGCCGTCAGGATCCTGCGCACACTACACCCAATGTGGAGGTTTGCCTTTCTTTCCTGGACTCGCAGCTGACCGTGGTTCCCATACTCAGTCCTGCCCTTCTCCCCTCACCTGGGTGCGATGGGACTGTGCCCTTGACAGTCAGGTCTCTGCCCTTGCCTGCCTTAGTGTCATCCTTGGCTCCCAGCTCCCCTTCCCTTGGGAAGCAGCTGACCCTTGCTGCTCCTGGGTGCTTACCTTAAAGGACAGAAGGTCTTGAACTATGTTTTGAATACTCTAAAGCCAGAGCTGCTTGGATTAATAGCTTTTGATTAAGTTTATATTAGGCATCAGTCTACGCACCTCCAACTTGCAAATGTTAATACTTTTATCTTAAAAATTGATTATTTAGTAAGCTACCTATTATGCACACTACTATGAGATCCCCACGTTGCTGAGTCTCCAGTCTTGACAGCAAAGTCTCACCAGAAGCTACTTTTAACATGTTAGACCAATTTCCTCTGTTGAAATACAAGAGAAAAACCACTCATCAGCTGTGGACGTTTTGTTAATTTCCTGTGTTTTCTGAAAACATATTGCACCTGTCCAGAAAAAAAAATTAGAATTAATTTAATTTTATGAATTCAATTAAAAGGATTCATAGTATGTCGTTGTTTTGCACTGTAATTTTTTTTCTAAGAATAGGATGTTAACACCACAGTCCTTCTGCAAGTCTCCTCTGGTGCCTCACTTTTATTCTGTGCAAGACATTGGTACTATCTGATCTTTTCAAGCAAAAGTGTTTACTGCCTCAGCCCTTCCAAAAATTTGGCATTAAAATATCTCCCATGACTTCCTTCTTCTTGCGAGTACTGTAGTTCTGCCTGGAGCTTGCACATTTCACGGCAAGGGCAGGAGGTATCTTACTGCTCCTAGGTACCTCTGAATGAGCTGATTTTGAGGCTTCTCTTAATTACTTAGGGTAGCCACTCCTGCTCCATGTAGTGCTAGAGTAGCCAGTGGGAAATCCACCTTGTTCTGGTCATCCTCACAAAGTCACAAGTCACAGTGTGCTGTTGTAACACTGAAGGCTCACAGCATATTGGCCTGCATTAATTAGTAAAAGCACCATCAGCAGGTTGAAGGAAGTGATTATTTCCCTCCATTCAGCCCTCAGAAGGTCACAGCTGGAGTCTTCTATCTACGTTTGGGCCTCATTGGTAGAAATGCAATATCAACAAGGAGGAGAGACTTAATGGAGGGTCCTTACTACAGTGGGAGCATACAGGTATACACGGGCAAGGCAGTTGGGTTTTCTTTAGCCTCACAAGTAGACAATGGAAGGTGGACTATTGCTGCTGTGCAGAAAAAAGCAGAAGTTCAGGGAAACTCTCATCCTGCAGCATCCTCAGCCAGGGAGAAGTAATAAACATGAAGTCTCTGTGGTCATTTTACTTCATCAATGTGTGGTGAAAAAACAGTTAAGGCTTTAGCTTTGATTTCCTGTAATCAAGAAGAATCGTTGCTGTAGTTTGCCTTCACACACAAATGCATTTTCTCATGCTTTACCTGTGCTTCCAAGAAAAAGCATTGAAGAGTAACATTTGTATTTTGAAGAGTTAGTGGCAGAACTGTGTAAAAGATGCCAGCAAACAGTTGCACTTTTTAAGAAAGGATGGAACTTACAACAATAGAGACTGCATGCAGCTTGTGTACATAGCACAGCATGACAAGTGGTTACTAAATCCAGTTTCAGAAACAGGAGAGTTACTTTAGCCTAGGCAGAATAGCCGAATGAGACAGCACAGCTCAACCTATGCGGATACATCAGCACATTTTCTCAAATTAAAAATAAAAATTATATCCTGACGGCTGTTTTCTTGATTGATGAGCATATTCTTCATTGTCACATATTCTGCTAATATGTATTTGTACAGATATGTTGGCAACAAATTGTGCAACAGAAATATTATAGGACAATGTGTTCTTATGGTAATTATTAGAATGAAGATCAATACCTTACTTAAAAAAGTAGTTATTATTTTATTGGTATAAGACTGGAGTAACTCAGCTTACATTTTTATTTGTGAACTGTTGGGACCTTGCATCCTCAAAATTATGAGGAGAATTTGATTTCCTTAACTGAAATCAGTGGTCTTCATAACAGCAGGTAAAGGATATTATATGATTGTAGCATGTTAAGGGCATTTTGCTTTCCCTACAGAGTATCACCACGCAAGACTTCTCCAAACAAAACCTGTAGGTACAGACTGAAGCCTACTAGCAAAGAGGCTGAAC
Source organism: Anarhynchus alexandrinus (assembly GCA_008711295.1). Lineage (NCBI taxonomy): Eukaryota > Metazoa > Chordata > Aves > Charadriiformes > Charadriidae > Anarhynchus > Anarhynchus alexandrinus. The sequence continues at coordinate 1,789,031 of VUYV01000096.1, read as the reverse complement.
GGAATGCAACAGCCAAGGCTTTTCCTCATCCTTGGCAGCCTGTTGGGTTTCCTCTTAAGAATTCTACATTGCAAGCAACACATTTTCCTGCTCTCCCGATCCTTCATGACACCTGCTACAGTGGCTCACTTAGCATTCCCCAGGATTTTTCGTAACGCTTGAAAGCAGAACAGGTTAGAGAAAGTATCCTGCCTGTTTCTGCACCCTAAGACTCTCTCACCTGCAAATAAACATATTTCCCTCAGCTAATTATGTCATTTCTGAAATGCTGAGAAGAAGAGAACATACAGAGATGCTAGTCATCCTACTGTTCTGTTCACCAACTGGAAGAAAAAGGAGAGAAAAAAATCCACTTGATTTTGTAGAAATACAGCACATTAAAAAATTCTGTGAATCATATTCAGCATGCAGGGGTGGGAGTAGAGTGTGTTCTGTCCTGTACATGGGTCAGTAATTAAATGACTGGCTGTAAACAGCAATGCTTGCTACATCTCTAAATTCCACTCTTTCTGGGCAGTGCTTCTTTTCATTTTGGTTTATTTATTTTTAATTCACAGCACATTTCTGTTCTGCCTCTGGTTCAAGGATACGATCACTGCAGGTACACTGTAGCACTCTAACTGTTGGTCAGCCAAGCTGATTTATGGAGCAGCTTTCCTTTTCCTTTCCCACTGCTTGTAATGTAATATAAAAAGGAAATATAAAATGGAGTCATAAAATAATTGATTCACTGACATGTATGAGCGAATGAACTCCCAGTTCAAAAAGGCAGAGGAGCAGAACAGATGATTGTCACATCTAACAGTGACAAATGCCATTTAACTGTTATGAAATGAAGTTAATGTGGAGTGTTACTTTCACAGCAGATGAGGAATATGACAATGCCAATGGGTTGCCTTCTTCTGAATCCCTTAATCAATTTCGTGCCTCTTGACTGACACTTTGTTTTGAGCTAATGGGTAAAAGCTGATACTAAAGTTCTTATTTCATGTTGGTGGTGGTTTGGTGTTTTTTTTTAAACAAGTAAAGATTCCATTGTTCATCGTTTCTTAAGAGATTCAGCACTCCAGATGGCTCTGTCATACTTTCAGTGCTTGCATAGTAGGAAGTAAATGGCTTTAGAATTTGCATGCCACAGAGGGCACTGGATGGCTTTCAGATTTAGTCCACAGGATTATATTTTATGGTCTGAGATTGTGTGCAGAGAATGGTATTCAAACCAAATGATGAATAATTAACAAATTCACAGCAGAAATTAATCAGGCCACTGGCTTTTGGGATCAGCAACAAGTTCCACTGGGTCCTTCAGCATCTGAGTCAAATGGTCATCTGCATTCCAAACCTGAATTATTTCAGAAATCTGAAGATACCAAACAGATGCTACATTATCCTGTTTTCTAACAATGACCTCCATTAATGCCACCTGTTATGTAAAGATGTGGAATAGTCTGGCCATCGACAAAGTCACACTCCAGTGGTCTTGCTTGTCTCCTGCCCAATCTTGAAGACAACTTCAGTAGTCATTTTTGTTTCACCTACCAAACACAACTCCACATCACAAAAGTGTGAGAATTCCCAGCTGCAGCTGCCTCTATCAAGATAACAAACTCATCAATAGAACCACGTGCTTACTTTAAAAGCAAAAGTGTGAAACCGAACAAGCTAGAAATTAGCTAGGATCAGCTAAAAATTACTTTTCCCTGTCTTGCAAGCAAATACGACCACGATGATCCTAACTGATGGTGCGCAATCACTAGATAGCTGTTTGCAAAATACAGAATGCAAAAGTACTGCTTACTTAAAATGAAACTGCATGTCATAGGATGAGACAAATTGCCTTTTCTTGAATCTTCTGAACTGCTAGTGTTTCTACCAGTGTCCTCATTTTTAACCGATTTAATCAAACCACAACATGGTGTTCCTTAATACCACCATCTTGCAAAAAACAAGACCATGCTTTGCTGCTCATTCTGGCCTATACCCAAATTAGAGCTGCCTGCTCAAACTTCTAAGTATATCATATGTCTTACAAATTTAACCTGATATTGCAAGCTGTTCCTTATGGGCATAATATCTATCTAAACTGAACAGGCTGTATGATCAGGACTCTTTCCGGGTTAAAAATCAGCTACAAACTGTTTAATATATTCTTCCAATGTATTCATCATTTATTTTTACCACAAATTTCTTCTTTGAAATACAGTGGTTCCTGAATCCTATTTGTCTAAATAAGTGTTAATGTATCAGTCAGCATCCACTTTCTACTTTTCATTCCTTGGAAGACGAGCAGAAGGGTAATGAATCACTGGTAATGCAATGGGATTATGGGAATTCTTAAAAAATTAATTAATAGAGCTAACATAAGCTGCAATTTATGAAATTTTTCAAGAATAACAAAGTTTGAGAGAAATCACTATTACATTAATGGGATTTTCTAATGATTTTTAAGTAATAAAAAATATCAGTATTAGAATCAAAGTTAAGTAAAAAAATCCGCATTCTTTTATTAAGCACAGCAGACGTTTTTATTCTAGCTTTTGACCAATTTGAAATGCTTATAAGGAGTCTATTTCAATTTAAGGTTAAGGTTTGTGTAATGCTTTTATTGTCTATAACCATCGCTGCCATGTTAACTGCACTTAGATTTTGGCATATACCATGGTTTATGTCTCAGAAATTAAACCCTTTTAATAAAATAAAAATGTTTGGGAAATTTAATCACATTTAGAGAATTGCTACAAATCTCTGTATGAAATCACAGTGGAATTTGAATTATATTTTATTTCTTATGCAGTCTTCCTCTGGTAAAACTCCATTTCTGAAAAGTTGCCCTTGAAAACATCACTTAATATCTCTGACTTCTAATCTAGCCCCTGTTCTATTAAAAACTGGGCAGTTTTTTGTCTTTTTAACCTAAAAGGCATTAGGTACTGTAATGTATCTGTACAAGTAGTTTCCAATCAAGATCCAAAATAATTCCTACTGATGTGTTTTCATTAATGTCAGTAGGAGTGCAGGCGTACACATATATATATATTGTGGACATATATACTTTGACATCATAGTTTGTCATCACACTTTTTATTTCTTCCAGTTCCTAATTTTTTGCACTCCTATGAAGAATGTTCTCTAGCATGTCTTATGTTTTCGATATAGAACCTTTAGACCAATTTCAAAACTTCACTAGGTCCTTAAGATGTAAAATGTCAATAGCCAGAGATAAGAGCTGGCATCTGGCCAGCCTGCTCCACAAACAGCACAGATTAGATGCAGATCAATGTACAATAAATGTCTCCTTGTCCTAATATGCAGTCAGTGCCCTCCCTGTCCAAGAACCAAAGACCTATGTTAGCATCTTGATCCCACTTGTTTTATTTTGGTCCTAATGCGAAAGTGAAATGTGTATGATACTACTTGAATTTCCATCATTTTTGCTCCTTTGTGACATCTCAAGTCTGACCACATGACAAGGAATTGTGAAACAGCATCGTGAGGTCTCTTAAAGCAGTATCCTTCAAAAGCTGGCCATCAGTTAATGTCTGGCAGCTCAATCAATATAAGATTGCATCAAGAACCTATTTCCTGCAGGAGGTCAGTAGAAATGTCTGCTTTGAATGGCTGACTAAAAACTTCTACTCATCTCATTACATGCAGTAACACATTAACTATGACTTTATATCTTTGTTTGACTAGTGGAGTGATGATCAAAACTCTAATTGTATAGGCTCAGAACTACCAGCAGCACCTCATTTCTCCCCTACGCATGCCCAATTTTTTGTTTCTCCTTTCTGCCATAGAAAAGATATCATAGTGGGTTTTAAAGCTAGCATTTCATCTTCAGGTGATCACTGTCAGTTCATACACGTATTCGTCTAGTCAGGATCTAGCTAATGTAACAGGGGCCTGATCCAGCTCTCCCTAAAAATCAATATGAGACTCACTGATCTCAGTGGAAGCTAGATCAATCCTCAAATACACAGGGGGAGATATTTTCTGAAGCACAAAGGATAGTGAGACATGTAAGTCCTAATTGCTATTCACTACCTTGAAAACCTGTCCTAATACTTATTCCCCAGTGTGAAATAAAAATATAGATCAGGGAAATGTAAAAAAGCTGTTACATCCCTGGACATACAGAATTGCTGGCTTGTTTTTTTTATCTTGACCCAAAGTTGCTATAAAAGTACTTTGAAAATTTCTACTGTCCCATTTAAGCCAGCTGGAACTCAGACTTTCATTTAATGACTTCTGTAGAAAAGAAAATTCAGAGACAAAGCAAAACATATGTGAAAGGATTTTTTAAAAAAAAACTTCCAAACCAATATAGTTGAGTTGCATACCATCTTTTCATACCGGGCTCCTTCCAAATATGCAGTGCTTTTATTTAACTATAGATTGAGTATATTAGGTTATTGAGAAAGGAAAGTGGAAAATAAATATTTCTAATTATCATGAAAGGACTTCCCCCCTTTTTTCATGGTTTCCACGCCTCTAATTCCTATTTGGCTTTATAGTAAGTGTACAAATGTATCTTTGCCCTCCATGGATGTGACACTGTAGCTTGATTATAAAAGGCAAGCTCCTTTTTTTCTTGATAGCAAAAGGTCCAGGTCTTTGGCTTGGAAGGTCATTTGTCTTCTCTAAAGTAAAAGAAGAGCGGATAATCTCAGTTTGCTTAATTATGTTTACTGCTTCATCTTGCCTCTGCCCAAATATTTTTTATAAAAGAAATATGTGTATTCATTGTGCCATTAAGGACCTTCCTTTTGAACTGCACAATTATTAATATGCAGAGAATGAGCTACCACAAATTTTTGTTCTTCAATTACAAGCTTACACAAAAATTCGACCAGATCAAAAATAATTATTCCATGGCCCCATAGTCATCTGCTGATTTTCTGTTTGTTGGAGAAATGTGCTTGCTTAAAAAATTCAGACATTCAGCTGTTGGTGTGCATTTGCAATGACTCCTTGAAATGTTGGAAGGTCCAGTAGATTTAGACAGCCAGAAATGATCCAGTAGTAGCGTAATGCTTATGAAACAATAGGGTTGGCCATTGGACATTGATTCTAGAGATGATAATGGAATAACAAGTACAAAACCTAAAGACTATCTCTAGTAGGATTTAGTTGCTTAATTTTTAGTAGAATTCATCTCACCAAACTTTAGACATTTACCATATAGAAGCCTGCATCTGGATTACTTTATATTCTCTAGATAAATAGTCAGTTCTCAGTGTAGTTAATCTTGTACTCTTGTGGACATCTAAAACTTGTCAAACGAACTGTACTTTACAAGTTCCCATTTCTCTTGGCTAACCGTAACAGTAGTTTAGCTACCAGCTCACATATAAGTATCTTCCTACAAATACCTAGAGATCTGACAGAAGGATCTTACCTATGACATTCAGGATGAAATTTAAGAGATGGAATTTAGGCCAGTCAGGTATTTTAGGCTCTACCAAGTTCCTTCTCAAGGAGGGAGGGAACAGCAGGGAGCTATTCTAAACTCCTGACCATTGCAGGACCAATTCTGGGAGCTGTTATGCAGCAATAGAACCCCTGTTCCCTTGGAATACTGGTTTGTTTGGGGATGTTTTTCTGCAGCTAGATAATAGCAGTCTTTCTATCTAAGAACTAAGCTTTCTCTGCCCTCTCTCCTTGAAGGTTGAAGATTTGGAATAACTTTAGAATGGCTTAAGTTTTTATATTTATGAATGCACTGACACAGCACAAGTTGTCTTCTTGGAAAAGCAGGTAGAATGGAATAAAGAGTTTCCCTGCACAGCAGTCACCCAAAATATTTATTTACTCTCCACTGATAATATACAGTCATGTGCAATATCCAAATGTCACATTCTTAAGCCTTTTGGTTTACTAAATATTTCTGTCATATAATCAAACTTTTTGATAGTTAATCTTGAAACAACATGACATAAAAACTATCTATATTAACATTGCAAGCTCAAGTTATTTATCAGACTGAATTGTACGCAACAGAATATTGCTAAGGCTTCTCTAAATTGTCAAACCATTCATCTTACTTTCAAAAGAAAACTCCAGTCAAAGTTTCTCTGTCCCTACTGTTTTCATTCAGTATTCACAAATGACAGGCAAAAGCTTGACTCCAGGAAAGAAATTAGTGTTTTGCCATTGATATCTATGGCAATAGAATTTTGCTTAATATATTTTCATTACAATAGCATACCGAGCATGTATGTCTTTTGTTAATAAGAAAAATAAGTGTCTTTGGTCCTGGGTTTTTTTCCTTTTTTTTCATGTCATTTACTCGTATCCTTCCCACTTAAGAAAAGAAACAGTTCGAAGTAATGGAACTACTTATTTCCACTTTCTTTCTCTGATAATCCTTTCTGTCATAATGTATGAGGAACATATACCTAAATATTGGTCTCCTATTAGTATTTAAGAAAAATAGCTGAAATAGTTTGTTGAAATAAAATGGTTTTAGAGGAAGATCTACTTTGGTACTTCATAGATATTAGTAAAAAAAAAAAAAAAGGATTCTTATTCTATATCTGAGTCAAAGAGTTTTTTTATTTAATTGCTAAATATTTATTGTTACTGTTATCTTATAATACCTAGGTGCCCTGTTATACTATCATAGTGCACGACTGACTGTATCAAAAAGCATACAGGGTATATATAAACAGGCAAATGAAGAACATCTGAGTTTTAAACAATTTGCCCAGGTTCCTGGAGCCAAATAAAAATCTCTGAAGTCCTACTATACTGTTTTAACTTCCTTTCTTTAAAAAAAAAAACAAAGCACACAAACAAAAAAAACCCTCCTAAAACAACAAAAAAACCCCCAAACCAATACATATTTACAAGATATCTGATCATCTAATAGATTAGGGCACAGGCTTATAATTAGAAAAAGAGATAACTACTGTTTCACAACTGTCCATTTTTTTTAGCAGTGAAATTTTGGTCCAAATTTTAGTGCCTAAATAATAATAAAATGAGGCCTTTGGTAGACAGTCCTGAGCATGTGTCAGTGTATGGAATTTCCTCAAGAACAGCAACCTTTCATTTGTCAGCCATGCCATAATCAGTTTCGCTTAGTAGCAGGGACCCCCAAAATAAAGAGCAAAATCACAGCAGAGGCCATGAAAGTAAAAGAATAGGACAATGCCTGGGGGTTTCGAGCACAAATGCAAAGTGGCGAAGCACAGGTTACTAAAGCAATGCAGCACTCAGGACTGAATAGGACTGGCTTGAGCAGATAACAAAATGCATAAATCTAACCTGCAAAAAGCCCATATGTAAGGAAAAGACAAAGGAGAGAGGAGCAAGGTACGAAAGCCAGCTATAGGCCCTACAAGAATGGGAACAAAAAGAGAAGTTGCTCCACTATTGGCATCCCTGGCCTTTCTGCAGACCTGCTGCCTGATCAACACCACAGCTTACCCACAGTGAGTCCCCCTTCAGTGGGGAAAGAGGGCTGCTTTTTTTGATTTGCTATACACCAAATGTAGCTATGGCAAGTTAGCAACTTCCAGTAATTCCTCCTTTGGATCAGTTGGGCTGACTAGTAAATTAGTGGGGTAAAGCAAATGTCTCTCTACACGGTGGGGGGGGATAAGGAAAGGAAGAGCCATTGTCGGTCTCAAGGGACTCTTGTCTTACCATGAATTCTGAAGAACTACCATGAATTCAGAAGAACAGTCATGTTCATACCTTCAAAATGCACCAGCAGCCCTCTGTTGTCCTTGCCTTTCCATCCAACTGGGCAAAAAGTTTTCCTGCAACATTTGATTCATGGTCCTGTAGCCCAGTCCACAGAAGTTTAGGTCGTGAAAATGAAAGCAATCAGGAATGAAAAAGAACTAATGGCAACAGTGGCATAAGGTCCTATATTCATTCACCCAGCTTTTCTTTTTATCAATATTAATATTATGCATTCGATAAAGTGACATCATTCCACTTCACTAATGAAGCCATGACTGTGTGAACTCTGTTATATAGGAATAGCAATAATTCTGAGTAACAGTTCTCAGGCAGTTATTTCATTCAGTATTTAAATTAAGGGAGAAGCACTGTGATAATGGTGCAGATGTAACAAAATGCATTTCATTTTAGTCTCAATCACCCCTCAATTAACAGAGGATGCAGCAGATAGGAAATAATTGCACTTACTACTTTGCTTCTCTGTTTTATGTTAATGCCATTATAATAATTCTATTAGTGGGATTTAAAAAAAAACTTTAAAAAATATCAAATATGCTGGTGAAATTCAAGCACAGAGACTATTTATTGCTGAGTGAAAGATATTGCGGAGTAACAGAACAATGATATCCTTTTGTGAGTTAATTTTGTATAATTCAGAAAAGCGTTCAAAACTAGTCCAAAATTCAGCAACTGAGAGCTTATATCCTGCATCTGTAAACCACCACTTATGAACTTTGCTCTGCGAAAAGTCTACTACCTGCCTGGGCCCAGTGCCTTTTGAAAACAGAAGAGAACTTTTCTTTTGTCAAAGCAAATTCTGGAAGTGAGAAAGGGTCAAATCACAACAGAGGAAATATGGATTTTGCACTGTACTGTAACACATCAAACTCTCCAGATCTAATCTGCCTTTCAGGAGAGATATCTTCTGAACAACTAGCGTAGAATTGCAGCTTCAGAATATAACACATTTTCCATAGTAAGACCTGTTAATGAATAACAGATGTGCCCATGCTGACTTTTGAACACCAGTTCTCCCCTTAGATTTGTGGATGTTCTTTTGTTGGAAAACACAGTATTGACAATAGGCAACCGCCAGTACTGACTTCAATATCACTGTTTTACCACAGTTAAATTAGCATTTTACTCAGCGTCTCAGTACAGTAACAAGTTCCCAATAAGAATATCTTCCAACACATACTGAAGACAACAGCTCTCAGCACATTTTTTCTTTTTCATACCAGAGGTTTATACAATTATCAGCTTAAGCTCTAATTGGATTTAACTAATTGGTAAACAGGATTTTTATTCATTAGTTTTATACATGTATCAGTTCCTCATTTAAGGTTTAATTTAAATTCAATATAAGCAACCGCATGGCTGAGGTTTGTAAAAAAACCCAAAACTCAGTGAAAAACCTTGACAAATCACAGCAATTCCTTCACTTCGGTATTTTTAAAGATACCTATATTAAATCTGATTACTTTTATATGCATATAGAGTCATATTAGATAAAATACATATTTCTAAGGTATCATCCTATGGATTTTGGTATCAACATGAAAAGAAATGCAAGAGCCCTTTAATGTAATGTTTACCAAGTCTTACATATAATCCATACAAATCTGAAAAAAGAAACACACCAATTCAAAAAGTAATGCTTATATTAAAAAATGAAGGTGTAAGATACAAATAACTGTATTGCTACAAACTAGTCCCATGGTTTTACAAAAGAATATGGAAGAGTGTTTAAATACTACAGTGACTTGAAAGCATAATTGTGACTATGAATGAATGATCATTCACAAATCATCAGTTAATTTCCTTAAGCAGAAGTAATGCTATTAGAGATACGGGATATTGAAACATGAACTGAGCCCACAAATTTCCATAAAACCCAAAGATAATGCAACACTACTTTGGTATTATTTTAGAAGGTTTTCAGGTTTGTCTTTACTTTATTTATAACCAGGGGCAGTGGAAAATGAAATGCACTATGAAAGCATAGATGGCACACTCTTTTCTATACATTCTAAGACCTGCCCATTTATTTAGCAGGAATCTGGTTGTAATCACAGGTGTCCTGATTGTACCCCTCTCTATGCTTTTTGTTAAAGCACACATGCATTAGCAGAAAAGATGTTTTGCTATAACAGATTATCAGCAACACAAATTGTTCAACCATTCCCACTCATCATTTTCCTGAAATAAAACAGTACAAAGAAATATTCCCTTTCCAATAAGTCTATCTGTGAGTGAACCCATTAAGAGAAGATACTGATTCCAGTCTACCACATATACCTATGTGCGATGAAAAGAAACCTTATGGCAGTGACAATAGTGATGCTGGTAACTGCAAAATATAAACAGAAACATGAAAATTACAAAAAAAAAAAAAAATAATAAGAAGAAAAACGCACACTTGGAAGATAAGAAAAAAGGTTGGTGTAAAGTGGCAAGAGTAAAGATAGGAGAGATAAAACATATGTAAAGAAGGGAAGTTAATGTAAATGAAGTTAGAGACAATGAAGAAAAACACAGAAAAAAAGAAACACTCAAAAAACCCTGAAGACTACATTTTCTCAAAGCTATCCAATAATTTTAGTAAATATGTAGACAATTTTCACTGGTGTCCTATAAAAATGAATGCAGTTTTCATCTGACAGACATCCAAATTTTAGTGTTTAATTATCTGTTTTCTACTACAGATGTCTCCTACAAGTGCATTGGTGGGAATGGAAACGGTTGTTAGAGTAGGGTAAGCTTTGCCATTCTTTAACTCTTGTCTTTGCACAATGATTTTGGCACCTGTGACTCAAAAAGTTTTGAAACTTTTTTCATAGCAATGCGAAATCTTTTAGACACCTACCCAGTCAATTTACTGGGATATCAGGGGTGTGGGATAAATGCCAGCACTGCTGAACCTCAGATTTTCCATCTCCTTTTTCTTAGGTTCCTGTAACTTGTCCTTTAGTCAATTGTTTCTAATCCTGAAGTACACAGAAATTAATTCTTGGTGTTTTCTGATTAACTTCCTGGTTAAAGACCAATTAATCCCTGTAAAATTCTTATGTATAATTAAGCTCCTATTCACTAGGCTTTTGCTGATGAAGTCTTAGATTCTGCTCAAACCCAGCTGTCTTCAGCTTCACTCAGCTCTTTTAAAGAGATTTCCAATTGCGTATGGTTTTAGCACTTCTTTAGCTTCCCCTGTTTTTACACGACAGTCTTCTCCACAGGACAGCCCTCTCAGGCAAGATATTTTACTATGGTCAAGACAGTGATAATGTTCATCTTTATCACTCGAAGATTAAGCAATAAAAATTCCATGAGTTTATGTTATGTGCTCTTCTTGTGCAAGTCCACTGACAGTCATTTTGCTGCCCAGGAATCTCCACTGTAAGTAGCTGTTAGAACTATGGTTTAAATAGGAAGGGATGCATTCTGCTTAACTGTTACACTAGCTTAATACCCAAGTAATTCCACTGCAGTCAGTGGATTTGCTCTGGGATTAATCCAGTCTAGCTGAAAACAGAATTTGGCCCTTTGATTCCTGCTGCCATTACTCAATTCTTGGGAGATTTACTACATGGGGTGTGCTCTGTACAACTAACACACTGCAACATACTTGTTGATCTACTTACCAGCAGAGTAAGAGCTTTATATTTGACACAGCTGAAACTTCTGAGTAAAAATAGATTGTCGAAAATTCCCAGCGGAGCTCTAATATCAATTTTCAGGAAGCAAAAATACAGCTTTCCACCAAGTTAGACTAGTTGAAATGGAGGTAGTTTAGCGCACAATGGTTTGTAATACACTGAATACTCTGTCTGCAGCACTCTAAATGGATAACATGAAGATTTGATAGCAAACCTAAAAATTACTTTTGCTAAATGGGAAAACAGGAGAAAAAAATTCAAACACTGTTGGATACTGCAGAGCAGCAATTCATCATCAGGGTTCTCAGCAAACAGCCATTCTCACCGACTTCCACAGGTTTTCATAACATACGAATTTGAGGGAGGGCGAGAGGAGAAAGTACTTACTTAATATTTTATTACAAAAATATATTGAAAGTTGTCAAATTATTTCACAGGCTTTATGAATGAGTAAACAATGGGACAAATGGGAAACATATATGAGAAACAGAGTAAGATAGTAGAAAATATTATTATAACAGCAGAAAATCTTGATGACCACAGAACCAACAAAAAGATTGGTGAAAATCTATATAGAAAAGGAAAGGAATTGGGATAGTCTGGGTTTAAATTTTCTCCAGTCTACCCTGTTTTCACCAAGTTTACATATGTGTGCCAGTTTTACTTCAAATATAGACAATGGGGACTTATTTCAATTATATTATTTTCTTTTTGCAATATTAAAACATTTTATTCAGAAAGAAGGAAAATGACATGAAAAATATGCTCTTGACTTTTCTTAACAAAAGACATAGAAATTCACACATGATTCTGAGACAACCAGGAAATACCTACTATCATGTTAAAATAGAAACATGCATACATCACACCTACTTCTTCCTAATCTATAGTTTGGACGTGGACCTTAACAGAAAGAAAAGACACAGAAATTCTCTAGTGAACTGTAAAATTTTGGAAGCTAAATGTGTGTGTGTGTGTATACCCATATATACACACAGATATACTTATATGTATACATAATCTCCACCTTCTATTTTTTATTTACTATTATGCAAAATCACTACTTTGCTCCTTCAGCAGTATTTGTGCTCTTTAAAACCTTAACTCTGTTCTGAAACTGTTTCATGTTTGTTTTCAAAGACTTGTAAAATATTGGTGGGTTGTGGGTTTTTTTGACAGTAAAAATAAGAAACTACCTTTCCATTTGGGTTAGAACTGAGATGAAATGAGGAATGGCTGCCACCAAGCAGAAAATTTGCTCACTTTATGTGTGCCAGTTAATTACGACACTTCAGAGGCGCTTCTGAAAGGATAAGGCAAGCTGCATAAATTTAGCTGTAATCCAGGCAGGCAAAACTAATTTGCAGGGGATGGCCTTATCTAGCTGCTGCAGCTTTCTCAGAAAATTAACCTTGGATATTTGGGCCCAATTCAGAAAGTGTTTGATTTTTTTCCTTCCCTGCTCAGCATAAGAGAATTTTAAATTCAATACAATACCTGACTTTTAAGAGGCACTATGAATGCTGTAGGCAGTTCAGAGTTATTACTGACAAGCAAAAATACATATATTTATATACGTACATATATGGTTGTCCTTCATGCCCATTATCCTGCCTTTTCGCATGTGTATCAGAGGGTTTATCGCCATATGTATGGGTGGGGGGGTCTTTGGATTAACAGAAGATGCAGCTCATTTTAATGTACTTAGAAAAATTCATCAAAGTTCATTGCAGAATAAGTCATGCATACTGACTTGTTCATTCCAGTGGAAATGAAGAAATCCCCATAAAAATAGAAGTTTAATGAAGTGTTGGAGAACAGTCCTGCCTGTCATTCCAATTACCACTGATTTAGAATTTTTCTTGATACACCACTATTAATTGCTCTTACTCAGCACAATTAAAAGTTTACCTTAGATTTCACCAGCTTCACCAGTTCATGGGTGAAAGATTTAATTAACAAATGTTGCTAAATCCACCTTAAAAGCTTCAGGCATAATATGAAGTATAAGAAGTGTTACTGGCTTCTTAGCAACCTACTTAGTTAAGACTGCCTTTTATTTTACCTAACAGCGTTAATGAGTTCACAGTATGGTCCTCCCTTTGCCCAGCCACTAATCACTGTAGGAAAACATGAAAGTATAACCCATATACAATTTTTTCTTCCATAATTTAACTGATTTGAAATCACTAGAGGCTTTGTGGACAAGAAAATTTGTGATTTTTTTTTTTGGTCAAATCTGCCCACCAAAAATAGGTTTAAGATTATTTGGGAAAAAAAAAAATTCTTTTAATATTTTTAGGTGGATTAACCTCACTTTTTCCTATTTGCAGAGAGGTAGATGTCTCCTTTACAGCCACTCATTCCAGCCTAAGCTCGATGACTAAATCAGGACCACAGAAAGGTAATTAATACCTTTTAGGTCATTTCACTGGCTCTTGTCTTCACTGACAAGTCTCCTGAATTTAAGACAGCCAAATTCATACTAAATTAATCTAACCTGTAGTTAAAGCCCATTAACTCTTTTGATGTTCAGCAGTGTGTTAATCATGACAATCTTTTAAATGCATGCTCATTTGCCATTCTATTTTGATTAGGCCCTTGAAAATACAGATATCTTTCAAAAGGATATATACATTTTATGTACGATTCCAAATATTCCAAGCCGATATAGAAAATTGCAGAAAATGTAGTTCCATTGTAGAAAATGGCAATGCAATCTTCATTCTTGCTCTGAATTTTGCCAGGTTTTAACAACCAAGGGCTATTTATGATCAATGAAACACAGGCTAATTTAGCACTGTCCTTCTCCCCATCCAGCTTCAGTATGCCCCAAGATACCTTTAATTCTTGCATTATGTCAGTACAATTTTATGTCAGTGTCAAGATAATGAGTAGCTGTCACTTGATGCTGATTTTGGCCTTCAAAGCAATAGTAAGATTGCATGTAAATATAAATGCCAGAATACCCGTTCTATAATAAAAGATTGTCCTTTCATTATTGTAATCATCACTGTCATTATTACTTTTATTTTTATTGCTACTTAATTTTTACCACTGCAAAGTTTGCAATGCCCTAGCTACTATCCATTCATGTAGGAAAGACCAATTCTTGCCCAGTAAAGCACGTATTCAAAGAGGTATACAGTACATGAAAGACCGAAGGGTGACAGTTAAATGTACAGTTAAGTACAGACTTTTTCTTAGGGAGTAGAAAAGAGGTTCAAATAAAACTTCATCCTTCACATACAATTAAATAGGAAAAGTAGTGAAACTGAGTTATAAAAAAGATAGTGCATACAACTGTCAACAGAGACCATAAAATGAAAATTGACCAAAGCATCTGAACAGTAAAGCACAGCAGACTTCCTACTTTGAAGAGAGTTTTTGCAATTATATTGTATATGTCACAATAAGTAATATTTTTAAAGCAATGTTTGAATTACTTTCATTTCTGAAAATATTCTTTCTCTCTGAAGTTTTATATAATGTTAGTTAATATATCTCATGAATGTACAGATATTTCACGCAGAGCAAATAACAAACAGGGCCAAGCTGCAAGAGATGGAAAGATCTTGATCTTCAGAATTTTCTTGTTTCAGTCTTTACCGGATGCTCACAGAGTTATTGATTCAGTAAATGCCTTATTTGACAGATTTTTATAATGTTGGAGACAAAAAAATAGAGCCAGGTATTCAGTTGAAGTGGGAATATTACTTCTGCCATCCAGCAGAATGCAGTGACTGGTTCATCACACGTGCTTGAAAATGTCAACAGCAAAACATCAGATGAGTTCCCTTTATGTGGAAACTACTACTCTTTGTGTGTATGGTATAGTCTTAAAAAATTGTCCCATGTTGCTAAGCATTACACATAAAATTCAGTTCAATAATGCCAGGCATCTCCTAAGCTGCATATGTAGATTTATGTGACAATCAATGGAAAGAAAGGAGCATCTCCACTGATATGTGTTCACTGAGATGTATATCTTATAGTAGGTTTACAGTATGATTCATCTTTTCTTCCACCACTAAGAAAAATTCTCAAATATAAATTTATCATGTAAACAACTGAAATTTGGCAGATTGAAATATAACTGGAAAACACTGGGAAGTGCATCTAATGTGGGGTACATTTGTCTTAGTGGCGACTGTCCACGGGGAACATTAGGCATGGAATATTTCCATTTTGTTGGGATTTTCACTTTCTTGAAATGGTAGAGAGAAGGTTTTAATATCAATATTGATTGCATTGTTTACATATATGCTCAAAAATCTAAGTGGAATGGGAATCTGTATGAAATGGCCCTGATTTAATACATTCAGGGGATTTCCAATGGTCTAAAGGGCAGAACCGGATTACAAAAAACCACACACAATCAGGAGCAAAGAGGAACATCAGCAACATAACAATGGAAATGGATTCATTGTAGGCAGACAAGTTTGTACAAAGACACCTCAGGGAGTGGAGACGAAGTCTGTGAAGATTCCACTCAATACTTCAGGTCAGGGCAGAGATCCAGAACATAAGATGCTGTCCAAATGGTCAGAGTCAGAAAAAGCAAAGTCAAAAAGGACAATGTGATCAACGGGCTTAGAATAAACTGAGTGGTAATTGAGGGTATAGATGGAGCACAGTCTATCAGGCTTGGCAATAAAGGTAAATTAAATTTGATGTAAAACATCATTACAAATAACTGTAGATGTTTTTCAAGGAAGAAGCCAGGTTATAGAGACAAACATTACAAATGACTGTGGAAATTAAGAACAGATTCTTTGAAAAATCAAGAACCTGCAGTTGCAGCTTGTGCAAATTATTTTTCTTGTACTGTTCTCATGCACTTATTTTATTTTATCAGGTATGCAAGTCCTTTTGAAGTCCCTTTCTGTGCATCTTGGACATGTGGACTTCCTACAAGGCACACAGGATGTGAATGTGTGCCTGGCACATATTAAGCCACCAAGCCAGCAAATAACAACAATAGATTTTATTCTTTACCTCTAATGTTGGGGGTTTTTTTTGTTTAATGGCACAAAGAAACCAACTGAATAAAGCCCCTACATTTTCTCATTCATTCAAATTTTCCTTCTTTTTCCATTTCTTTTTCTGCATTGCAATACTGAGAACAGCCACCAGTATATTCATTCCCTGAATAAATGACACATCAGCATTTCTCAGAAAGAATATGAAAAAACAAGCTTTTCTGTATTTTTAATTCCAATAATTACAAATCCAGTCATCATTTCCAGTTATATTTTCCTTTCAGATTAGGTATATTCTATTTCCAGTAAATCCTTTACACACATGTTTAGCATTCACTCTTTTCTATCATTCAAATAGACTCTTGTGTGGTAAAGGCAGTTTTGCTAATGAGATGTCAAAACACCAAGTGGTTACTTTTTAATTTAGCCCAAGGTAGAATGCTCTAGTTTAAAGCCAGTGATCCATTGCTAAATTCAATTTCCCAAATGTTTAATTAATTTATGTATACAATTTAATGATATTTAATTTGATATGCACATTCAAGGTATAGTATGCTTGTCCATTTCTAAATAAAATCCTTCATAGGTTACTAAAAATTACTAAAAAACATATTTTTCTTGTATGGAAATATTCTACCAATTATTTTTTTCATTAATTTTGTCATTTCATCCATTATATTGAGTTCCCCAGAAGACCTAAATAAATAAATAGACTGTAATTTCTAAGAAAAATTGCAAAAGATAACAACTTTTAAACCCTCTTTTTTATTTTAACTTTGGGTTAAAATAAGACATGTTGTAGTCATGAAAAAGAATCATCAAGATGCTGGAACACCAACAGAAAGTAATCTGTGTGTGTTCATTATATTAGGCAGATAAGGCATTCCAAGGACAACTGTGTTATGTATTACAGTCTCCTTAAGAGCTTTGGTTCTATGCTCTAGGACAATGAAGGAAAAGGGATGTTTTTGTATTGGATTAACCACAAGTAAAATAGTGAATGATGGAAGGAAATTCCATGTCAATCTGTATGCTAGAAAATAAAATCACATGAACTTATAAAAGTAACAAAAGAATCAGAGAGTGGCTGGTTTTATGGGTAAAGGATATTTGTTATGTCCTAGGAGTGTAATCTTAACTACCATGAAATATAGTTTGTTACAATAAAGGCTGTCCCAAAACTCATTACTCCGGTGTTGTGCATGCACCTTGTACTAGACAGTCTGTACTACAGAACTTATTTTTTGAGTAGATACAGAGACCAGAGAAAGGAACACACAGATCGTAAGTCCCACCCTCTGACTATAGTGAAAGAGAAGATTAAGCCCTCAACTGGGTTGCAGTCTAACACTTTATCTACAAGATCCTGCCTTCCCTTTTTCAGAAAAGAAGGTAAAAATTACAAGGGAACAACCTGGAAGTATGATTTCTATAGCCTATCTGGATATAAAATGAAGAATTAGAAACATTCAAAGAAGGAAATCCTGACTGAATTTGTCTGGTGTAGTTACTGACATCACATTGCACACAGCAACGTAGTCAAATCTCAAACATTGACTAAGAGGAGCACAGCCTATTTAGCACTAACCCAGGACCTCACACCACTTTAGTGGGCATCAAGAAGGGCACATTTCATCCATATCCCCTCTTGTGAGAGATACGTAAGGAGCTTTATAACTCACCGACTTGGCCAAGTTCTACACTAAAAACATTGGCTAAAAGCATTGATTGCAGAGTCAATCAACCGCATTATTCTTCACTTCTTGGTCAGCCTCGGGTATCTATATTGTGACGTGCCTTAGGGATTTTCTCTTACTAATGCCTGTTTAACTGTTCAATGGAAGAACAACGTTAAGATCAAGATGATTTGAAGTGGGATTCATCTCACCTAGCTTTAGACATTTAAAAGTTAGACATCAAATCTGAAGTGGAGAGAAATAGGCACCTCTAGAGGGCAATTCACTTGACCTATCTCAGATGCCTATTTTAGTCAGAGATGAATCACCCTCCAGAGATGCCTAGATTTCTCTATTGACTATAAAGGGAGCCTAGGGCAAGCAGTTCAGTGCTAGACTTCTGACTTTCAGACATGTAATTTAGAAGAGATATATCCCACTCACTGTGGTAAGTAAGGTTCAGTTTCCACACTTAATCACTCATGCTGTTTTCAGATTCATAAAATAGCCAAGAACTCATCTCTAAGTATTCCTCATTTGTTCTTTTTAATTTCTATTTTGGGTTTTTGGTTTCTTCCCAAGCACTTACTGCCTTTAATTTTCATTCATTTTCTCATTAAAATATTCATTCATAGCAAGTTCATTTTAATTTTTTTACATTCCACCTTCCAAAACAAATGCCTTGGTGATAACAGTCAGAGCACATTAGGAAATCACTATGTTTCATCCAGCTGTTATTCTTTCTTAAGATTTTCTTTTCACTTCTGAGATGTCTGAAGCCTCACTTGTCAGGCCTCTATAATGGAAACAAATTAATGGTCTTTCTCTACTTAGTCACTGATTTAATAAGATTATTTGTTCAGAATTGTATACGATACAAATTAAATCCTTATAACTGACCCTAACCATTCAGAAAATGAGAACTAGTACTTGAATTGGATTTAAATTTCTTCTGATCTAGAGGCCTGACGTTCTTCTCAGACTCATTTTATACTAGTGTAACTCCATTGACTTCAATAAAATCTTTACAGATGTAACAAAAGTGAGAGAAAAAATAATCCTGGGCTTTTGCTAGACAGGAAATGGTTACAGCTGTTTAAATCAATTATTTATCTCTATATCCTCAATTAAAAAAAATAATTAAATCATTTTATTAAGGAGCATTAGGTTTGATTACTTGCTAATGGCAACACAGATTTGTAATGTTCTTTTCTCTTTGACCAGTGGAAAAAGTCTTGGTTAACCAACTGTTTCACCGAGCTGTTAACTGATACAAACAGAAGCTAATGTTCCCCGAGCATTTAAATGTAAGTTTTTTAAAGAAGCATCCAGCATGCCTTGAAATTCTTACACAAATCATGAGTTCTTTTATTAAAATATATAACCATATATTTTAACATCACTTCAGTTACTTCAAACATTTAAAGAGAGGATTCTTAATGCAAAAGTCTTATAATACAGACTGAGTGCAATCAACATAAAAATAATTTGACAGCCTTCCACATTGCTGAGTAAATGAGGCGTAACCTTGAATATGAAGTTTAGAGGCTTGTGATTTCTTTAGACTATATTAGAGAATTTATGACATTTCCTGTGGGAGAGGGAAACTGTTCAGGAAAGTTTATTCCATCTCCCATAGGCACGGCAATCTTTTCTTATTTATGCTTAGATTATCAGCACGAGCAGGTGTTTCTCATTCTCTGTGGGTGTCAGAACGGCAATAACAGAAGTAAAGTTTGTGTGAGGGAGTAAGTGCTGGAAATGTTTTTCAATAACATACGTGGACTTGACTGTGTCTACTAGTGTCTACTATTTCATGTGCTATTGGTTCTACTGCAGGCTTAATCCTAGAAGTGCTGGACACTTTCCAAGTACAGATGACTTTTCCCACCAATGGACTTGCAAGATCTGTCACAAAGTTTGAATACCGTTAATGGGACTCTTTCGTGTCATTTTGCAACTTTTCCCTTTGGAAGCATTTAGTGCTTGAAACAAGCACTTAGCAGCTGGAAGAGCAAGAGTTCCCATGACTTGGCAGGGAGCTGTTAATGCTGGGTTTGGCCCTTGGTTTCTGGTTTAGAGAAGCATGCTGGATTTGCAACAGGACTTATAAATGTGTTCTAAATACTGTACATTTATGCATACTCCTGTAATTTATAAACATGTAAATAAATGCTGCATATACTGAACAAGATTGTGATAATTGTACATTTAATTAATCTTTTTAGATACAGACCAAGATAAGAATTATCTGGCAGAAAACTTCAGTAAGGAATTACAGACCAGGAAAAGATGTCCCTAAGATAAGCTGAAAGTACTGTGCCCCATTTTAAAGGAGCACTCTCAGGACCAGTGGTCAAATGCTTGGGAAAACAGTTGGGTCTAAATCTGAAGAACTTAAAGCTGAGAGAATGTTGTGTCTTTAAATAAAATAGACTTATGCCTAGTTTACTTGCTATTTAAAACACTCAGTTCTGCTTACATATTTTCCAGTAACAGTCATTAGATAGTGTGGATGAAAGTCATGCAACCAGAAGGCAGGGTGCTTCTTCCCAGGTGAGTCCCCAGACTACAGAATCACAATCCTTCTCTCCACCGTTAATGGTGTGCTACACATCGGTATCACTTCAACAAAAAGGATGAAGATTAACTAATATCTCATTTCAGAGATACCCCGATTATCTCCTAGAAGTTTTAATCCAGTAGGTTCTGGAGTCTGTTTGTTTCCTAGTTTCTGAACAAGTGCTTGAAGGACTACCCATCTTATTTAAAGGGGGAAATAGTAAACACACCCTTTATGGCTTCAGCTAAGAGACATGTTTTAAAAGAGCCCTAGGAAAACATTTCATGCATATGCTGATCTTTTAGTATATGTTAAACATGTTCTGTTCAGGCATATATTTACCTAGAATTTTGTCTTTTTTAAAAAATTCCTAAGTATCGTTCTCAATTAAGTGTAAGCAGGAAAGAGGCAGAAGGAGCTTAGGATGGAACAAAAAGAAAATAGTCTTCACTCAGCACTCTTAGGTTGTAGATATTCTCACCTCAGGAATTTGTAGAAGCTGAAAACTTTACTTTTGAAAGCTTTACTTAAAGAAAATAAAGTTTTACTAAAAAAGGTTTAATAGCTTTTTTAGGCATCTCTTGTCTAGTTACGCATAGATGCTGGGGCTAGATGGTTTGAGCCCCTTTTGAGCTATTTTATACATGAAAATGCAATGCAATTCAGCTCAAGGCACAGTCTAAGAGCTTGTAAATGTGAGGACACTCAGCACAGTTATAGTAACTAAAGTTAGTAATTTGAAATTATTTAGTTTAGTGAAAGTTAAACAGTGCTAATCTTTTTGAATGAGTCTGCAGAAGGGCTTCATGTGGTTGCAGTAGTTCAGATCATTTTTCTTAAGTGTAACTATGCAGACAAAGACCAAAAATGAAAGAAGTAAAAAATTCAAGTTCAGGGGCAAGAGAATGAGGAAGCTATTCAGAAACTAGAAAGCAAGCAGATGTTTAAATAGTGTTGTGACAGTGAAAAAATGAAGCAGTATTTTTGAACCATTGCATGTTCACTTATTAGTAGAAGTGGAAAGAAAAAACTAAAAAGACTTGTCATTGCTTCAGCTTGGCATTTTAAACATGATAATTGCACAGTAATTTATCACTGTCTCACAATTAAAAGTAAATCAAAGTGAATTTATACTCTGAACACATATGTGTCAGAATTTTACATCAACAATACCTTTTTCATTAGATGGAAGCAGATGTTGACAGCAAGCTCAATGACGGCAACCTACCTAAGATAAAAGCACTAAAAGAACACAAAAAATGTGAGATTACTATCACCAAATACATTATTCCTATCAATTTATCATTTGTGGCACTTCTTGCTTCTAATATATCACAACACTTTGAGTTTGATAAGTCAGGGAACAAAATGCCTGCTAATAGCTCCTTATCCCAGCCACATCTTTTTGAGGCTTCCAGATACATCTCAGATTGGTGTTTCATAGAATAGTTTGGGTTGGAAGGGACCTTTAAAGGTCACTTAGTCCAACCCCCTTGCAATGAGCAGGGACACCTTCAACTAGATTGCATTGCTCAGAGCCCCATCCAACCTGACCTTGAATGTTTCCAGAGATGGCGCATCTACCACCTCTCTGGGCAACCTGTTCCATTGTTTCACCACCCTCAGTGTAAAACATTTCTTCCTTATATCTAGTCTACATATTCCTTCTTTTAGTCTAAATCCATTACCCCTTGTCCTATCACAACAGGCCCTGGTAAAAGGCTTGTCCCCATCTTTCCTGTAGGTCCCCCTTAAGTACTGAAAGGCGGCAATAAGGTCTCCCTGGAGCCTTCTCTTCTCCAGGCTGAACACCCCTAACTTTCTCAGCGTGTCCTGAAAGGAGAAGTGTTCCATCCCTCTGATCATTTTTGCGGCCCTCCTCTGGACCCGCTCCAACAGGTCCATGTCTTTCCTGTGCTGAGGACTCCAGAGTCGGATGCAGTACTCCAGGTGGGGTCTCACCAGAGTGGAGCAGAGGGGCAGAATCACCTCCCTCAACCTGTTGGCCACACATCTTTTGATGCAGCCTAGGATACAGTTGGCCCTGTGGGCTGCGAGCGCACATTGTCAGCTCATGTCCAGCTTTTCATCCACCAATACTCCCAAGTCCTTCTCTGCAGGGCTGCTCTCAATTCCTTCATCCCCCAGCCTATATTGATATCGGGGGTTGCCCCACCGGGGCAACCCTGCACTTGGCCTTGTTGAACCTCATGAGGTTCACACAGACCCACTTCTCAAGTGTGACCAGGTCCTTGTGGATGACATCCCTTCCCTCAGGTGTGTCAACCACACCACTCAGCTTGGTGTCATCCGCAAACTTGCTGAGGGTGCACTTGATCCCACTGTCTATGTCATTGATGAAGATATTGAACGGTTCTGGTCCCAATACAGACCCCTGAGGGACACCGCTTGTCACTGATCTCCATCTGGACATTGAGCCATTGACCACTACCCTCTGAATGTAACCATCCAACCGATTCCTCATCCACTGAACAGTTTACCTATCAAATCAATCTCTCCAATTTAGAGAGAAGGATGTTGTGGGGAGCCATGTCAAAGGCCTAACGGAAGTCCAGATAGATGACAACTGTAGCTCTTCCCTTGTCCACTGATGTAGTCACTCCAACATAGGAGGCTACGAGGTTGTTCAGGCAGGACTTGCCCTTGGTGAAGGTATGTTGGCTCTCTCGAATCACCTCCCTGTCCTCCATGTGCCTTAGCATTGCTTCTAGGAGGATCTGTTCCATGATCTTCCCAGACACAGAGGTGAGGCGGACAGGTCAGTAGTTTCCAGGGTCCTCCTTTCTACCCTTTTTAAAAATGGGTGCAATGTTCCCCTTTTTCTAGTCACTAGGGTCTTCACCTGACTACCATGACTTTTCAAATATCATGGAGAGTAGCTTGGCAACTGTATCAGCCAATTCCCTCTGGCCTCTGGGATGCATCTTGTCAGGTCCCATAGACTTATGTATGTTCAGGTTCCTCAGGTAGTCACAAGCCTGATCTTCTCTTAGAGTGGGAGTTTATTACTTCGTTGTTGACTTGCATGTTTTACTTACAGGTCTGTGTTACCATGTCCCTTAGAACTCTAGAAAGTACTATCCAAGTGAAAAGGTAGCCCCAAACAAAGCTCAAAAAGTTAGAAAGGAAAGGAAACACTGTTAGAAAAACAGTTTGCATGTTCTTTAATAGCCTACATATTAGACCATCCCAGTCTAACATCCCAGAACTTATGTATGTTTTAAGATTTCCACATTAAGATTTCCACATTCATCGTTCTTTAGATACTACACATAAGCCTTACATGAATTATGCTTAGAAATACTAAAATCAAATGGCAGTCCTGACTCCAAACTAAAATACAGGTGCAATAGTTCACTCAAGATGTTGTGTACAGCTACACAACTAGTTGACTCATTCTTTATTGTGATTGTACACAAATCTGGTGAAAATCATAACACAGCATTGAATATATGTATATATATTGTGTATGAGTAAATACACCTATGCATATATATATATATATATTTAAAGACGATTCAGAACATTTTTCTAGTCTAGTCTTTTCTTTTAACATCAGTATGACCTCAGCAAAGGAATGTCTGATTTCAGTGCTTAACAATTGGTCAGTTGTTATGGGTAGACTGAATGACTGAAATAAAAACCTCAGCTGATATTTGTCTTTACTTTAATCTCTTAGTATAAGGAAAAGAATTTAACATAATAGGAAACTCAAACAGTTCAACCATGCAGTATTTTAAGGTAATAAAATAGATTCAGAATTCCTTTCCCGCAATTTCTCTCAGACCACTCTTTCAAATTAAGCATTTGTAGTCTCCAAATTATTATTATTACAATATTATGATATTTACTGCATCATTCAAAGACATGCAAATGTCTTTGAACATTATTCAGCATAGACATTGATCACACAATATACCTTCCCTTTCCAAAAGCTATAGGAGGCAGAGGGTATCCTCTTTACCCTCCCCCAAAGATAAGAATCCCTGGGCAGAGAATGCATAGAAACAGAAGTACTAAGCATTTGTAACTATAAGTATAGTCAACATATATCATTAGCATCTAAAAATGCTGCATTGCAAGGTAACACGAAGGGTAGCTTGCAGGAGAGATTCAGCTCTGAGCCCTCTTCATACCACCTTGGTACCACTTCCTGGTGAGATGTTTGTTTTGAGTCCTACATTGTTATTCAGCTCACCTCTTCTCCAACTCCTGCCCCACCTTCCCAAGACCTGCTGTAGATGCATTATTCAGCTGTATTATGAAAAAATAGGCCCAGCCACCTCAATTTGGGCATCAGTAATTATTCTGCACAATGCTATTTCCTTTTCTTAGGAGGGGGATATGAAAATAAATCCATTGCTGTTTGTGCAGCAATCCTGGGTTATGTTAGTAAGCATCACAAAAGTGCCCCTGAAGAAATTAATTCTGTGTTCAGTGCTGATCTGCTGTGTAATAAAAAGGCTAGAAACCTCATGTTGCCTGTTGACAACGCAGAAGAAAAACAATAGCTACACTTTTAGTTAGCCTCAGTTCTCCTAGATACTGCAAGATACAGAGGGTCTGGTTGGGGCAGGGGAAAGGAGAAAAACTGTAAGGTGGGGAATGGAAACTGGGCTGAGAAAAGTAGGAGGGTATGGAGTGACATGGTGGGGGGAGATAGGTCTGCAGATGTATTATATACAGTGTCAGAGAATAAATAGCACAGAGTAGGGGAGATGTAACGTGGAACGCAAGCATCTTGCCTTATGCATGAGCAGTTCAATGTAGTTCTGAAAGCTGCTGCTGCAGTCTCCCAGTCAAACTGGAATTTCTTTTCAAGGTATATAAGAGTTTTTGATGGCTTGTAAGTACATGGCATGGGCTTAGGAGCTGTTCTGAACCAATGTGTCTAAAGGCTGCCTTCAATGCTATAGTTGCAAGGGCTTATAAAGGGTAATAACAGTCCCTCCCCATGGGTGAGAACTAGCCTATATATTGGATAAATCAGGGGACTTCTGGGGACAAAACTTGTAAAATGTCATAACTAAAAACTATATGAAAAAGCTGCACCTGTTAAAGTTACATTAAATCTGTTATTTCTAAACTTTGGAGTGTCTAACTCGGCATTCTTACTTCCTATTGGGATTTCCTATATGGTATTCATAAATATTCACTGTGTTATTAGCTATAACAAACCAAACATGGTAATACATTTCAGTTTTCTTTTAGTCATATAAAGGCAAATACATTGCAAACTATCTGTCTATGGGATAGATAAAATGCAAACTTTAAATAACAATGATTTTTTTTGTGTTTTTATGAAAACGTTTTGTGGAGTAGTGGAGTATGAAGTGAGAAAGAGAATTATTTCTTTTTTTCTGCATAGAAAAAATAAAATCAAGCATTCTCCTAACACAAGGTAGCACAAACACACCCTAAATTCCTAAAACTAGAAAGTAAGCATCCTGGAAAAAAAAAAAAAAAAAAAAGAGAGAGAGAAAAGTTTGTCTACATCTATAAATGAAAAAGACGAAAGAAGAGTGAAATGAGATGTGACTGCGTCTGAGCACAGGGATTTTTAGGCAATACATTCATTTTCTGTAGTTGTCAGAGAA
Source organism: Anarhynchus alexandrinus (assembly GCA_008711295.1). NCBI lineage: Eukaryota > Metazoa > Chordata > Aves > Charadriiformes > Charadriidae > Anarhynchus > Anarhynchus alexandrinus. The sequence goes on along the minus strand of VUYV01000096.1, from coordinate 1,762,844 downwards.
GCAAATGTTCCAGAAATATGGGAGCTGAAAAATTATCCATCATCTCTCTTGGTGAAACAAGGCCTAGTCAGAGGATGAGATTCAATGAAGCCATATTTTGATGGCATGGGCAAGGTCAATATGACCTTTGCAGTTTCAAGAGCCAATCTGGGCAGCTTCTCTTCTCTCTTGCCCAACATCTTGAGCACTTATTCAAATTTGTTTAAACTTCTCACTACAACTAACTGATACGTTAGTATAGAGACAACATTTAGAAGCACCAAATTTCTGAATTGTGTTGATTTACATCATGTTTCCTTTTTCCTCCCGGGCAATATAAACTCATATATAAATGAAACAGGACTGGCCAAAACCTTCTGATAGGTTTGTGGCTTTTGTTGGTGGACATGTTCATGAAATAAAAACATTCACGAGAAATTAAAATTATAACAACTTTCTATCTTCACAATGATTGGAATAAGGCCATCTGACATGGTCAGCACGCTCAAATTGAAATAGCTTGTTTTTTCTAAAAGCATTTTTTCAATTGAAATTAAGTTGTTTACTTAAAGGGTTTTATTTGAATTTAAGTATAAAATTAAAATTTCAAAGCAAAAATGAAACATATCATTTGTGTTTAAAGTGAAATGTTTCTTGAAATTCCATTTCAATAAAAAAAATTTCATTGTCTCCACTTAATATTATTTTTTTCCCAAAAACTATCATTTAGCATTAAGCCAGAGCTCCAACTTTCAATGACTTTTCAAGAATTTTATGCTACATGATATTGGTTTTCATCAAACATGACCTGTATAGATAAAATTTTACCAATAAGTGAATAATAAATGCAAAAACAAGAGAGTGGTTAATTTATTTTGAAACTATGAAAACAAAATATTATTTACTTTCCAAAGGACAAATTCCTGTACCAAGTTTTCACTGTGGTAGTAGAGAGCTGCACCCTGACTACCCCTTTTTGCAGTAGCCCTCTGGCAGCGTTCTTTTTATCCTGCTGGTGACTGCTGCTGCAGGGATAGTAGCTCTGCTTGCTCCCTATTGCAGTTTCCACGGGGAAGAGCTGAGATCAGATGCACAGTATTCACATGCACTCGCTGCATTTATTAGCTATGCAAGGCAAGATCAGGACATGTAGCACCATATTTTAACTAGCTGTATAATTCCTCTTGCAATGGGTGTTTTTTACAAATAGAACTGAACTGAACCAGTAGGTTTCTAAATTCTTTTTCAGTCTCTTAAAATTTCAACTGTGAACAAAACGTACTTCAAACTTTACAGCCATTATTGCTTAAATATGCCTCAGTTTCTTATTAGTTTACTGAAGTACTGAATCTCCTGATTTAACTCAGGTAATTGTACTCAGAGTGAAGCTGTTGAAGCATTCGAGTATGGATTACTCCCATGAGCAAGGATTACAACATTCAACCTTTACAAATTAGCACATTTCTGGTCTTAGGTCTTTGCACTCTTCAAACATAAAGATAAAGTCTTCTCAGAAATAAGGAAATATACTTGCCTGAATAGAGCTATATTGTTTTAGCATGTATTTGATAGCTGTGAATAATATTAATTCTCGCTGGCAACACTAGACACAGGGTATGCTTCATAAGGCCTGCTGTGGTATCAAAGGTGATTTAAATAGGATCACCCAGAAGCTGATAACCTCATGGGTGAGATTAGCTGCTGTTAAACCCACAACTGATACCCAAACTGCACTTCTTTTTATGCTCTTAGAATGAAAATTGTTCATTTTATTTTTCCTGAATCAGAAGTGGCAAAGAAAACATATTGTTATATTCTCTTCCTTCCAGATAACTTTTTCACAAGGTTAAATGATGTTTATGCAAATGCAGAAAAATATGTAATTATCACAGCATTCACCCAGAAAATAGTGTATGGCATTGAATTAGAGAATTCCAAATGTTGATGCTAATGCATATGCCGAAAATAGGAAGAGTAAATGTTACTTTTTATGAAAATTTTCCTAGAAAATAAAATAGCAACTTTATTTAGGTCAGGAAAGAACAACAGTGTAGGTAGGACATATGAAATCTGTGAGATCAAGTTCAACCTGCAGATTGTCTATTTGTTTGTGTCTGAAGATAAAGTCAATGCAAATTCCTTGACGCATTCCAATGACAGAATATAAAAATTTCAAAAAAACATCATGCATCAGCGAACGGTTAATACAAGCAAGTTTTATATCTTAAAGCACTATTTTCTGGTTAATTTTTCTTTTCTTTCTGGAAAACAGAATCATTCTTATTCTCAATAAATTATGTTTTAGTAACCACTCCCAGGGTGTTCTGTATCGTGTCAGGCCTTAAAAAACACAAAATATCTAGATTTTCCTGAATACAAACTGGGGTATTCCTCAACTCAAGTACCTGGAATACCCAGGAACTTCTAAATACATGGCAATAGAGCACTGCTCGTTGGCCTGCATTCTGCCTGTTTCAAACTCATGTCCTCCTACATTTCAGTACTAAACAGCCATAGAGGAAATTTTGAATTTAACAATGATAATGAAAGATTTCTTCATCTGACTTTGCTTTTATAAGCTTCTGGACATTTAATGAAAATAGGATATGTAATTTGGAAGAGAAAAGTGTTGGTCATTAATGCCTACCACTACTGTCAGTTGTAGATTAATATGTTTATACTCCCACAGAAATAAATGAGGGCCATTGCTTTAGCTTTGCTTATCAGACTGCTACAATTTTATTCCAGTTTGATATTTCCAGGTTTTAAAATTCCCATCCAACTGTGACAACATTTGTCTATATCTTTAAATTATAGCTGGGAAGATAAAACAGTTTCCCATCCAGCTTATTCTCAAACTTTCATGAGTAATCACAAGAGGTTTGTCTCAGTATAAAGGGATGTTGAGCCAGAGTAACAGCTCCCATGCCAATTCTCATCTTTCTGGCTGCACAGATGGAGTGAAAGGACTTCCCTGTGGGTTTTTGGCAGCTAACATAATCAGATCACATAACGGCTGCTCTAATTTTTTATAAAAGGCTGTTATCTCCTCCTAAATATAACCAGCCATTCGGAATTCCTCTGATTATTTCTTAACAAATAATCAGTGGCTATAATTTCCACCTTTTCAGTAAAGTATATTGAATATTGTAGCAGCAAAGTGGGTAGCACCACCTCTAGTTATGACTACCTACTTTCTGTTACAAGACCTTATTTTCATTTATATGGAGACAAAGAATCAGACAGAAAAAACAAGGCAACAAAAGATGCTTTTTTCCCCCTTGATTTAACAGCTGGAACAAATATATATATATATATATATATAAAGCAGAAACCCATGGATCTCACAGGTCCAGGTCTGTAGCTGATGAAAGTCAACAATGCACTGTGTTTCAGATGGGCTATACTGATTTATGACAGCTGAGAACTTGGCCTGGCTCAAAAAGCTGGATAATCAAAGATGTCGGCCTACTTTGGAAACTTTCCTTAAATGGCTGCTTATGTAGTTTAGGGGGACTTAAAATAACTTTCATTCAACTCCCTCATATGTACAGTCTCTTACTACCTATCAAATAATCACTGCAGATACTTCGTTTTCAACACGTCTCAAAAGGAGGGCATACACCCTTTCTCCCGATACGTCAAAGGAAGAGAAGACATTCTTTGAGTCCAAAAAGGCAGAAAAAACAAGCTGAATAAATGAAAATATTTAAAAGTCTGATAATTTGTATTAATTTTATTTGCATTAAATGAGTGGGAAAGCAATAAATCCCAATCATCAATAATGCTTTGACTTAATTCACAACTGTATTACGTCATCTGCATTTCAGTATACTTCCATTGACTTTACAGGAAAATTGCATCACTGTAAAGGTAGACTAAAACATTCTTTATTCAAATCCTCTATTATCTGCCATCGCTATTTTTTACATGCCTACTGAATTTTCATATATATTATAAACTTTTGTTTTCTTATGTATATATAGAAGCAGACATATACTGTGCCCTTCTGTCGATCTGTACACGTGCTCAAGTATATATACACTATCTGTGTACACATACTGCAGTATGTTCACTGTGAGCACTGGTTCTTATCAGATAACTGCTCAAGTGTAAACTGTTTCCCATGTCACATTTTAGCAGGTTGCTACGGATATTTAACATGCTCTGAAGCTGCCTATTTTTCATTCCACATTGAGTCTATAATGTAGCCCATCTTTTTTATACTTAATGCTTTGTATTATGTTTTGCAAATAAGTATTTAATTTGCATTTCAGTTAACAGGCATTTATTGTACAGTAAGAATCAATTGACTATTACAAGGACCCTTTTTATGATTTAATCCATTCACAAGAAAATTCAGTTTCTATCATAATATCCTCAAAATTGTATCAACAATACATATAAAATTAATATACTATTAGCAATGAAATGTGGGTATCTAACTGACATGAAACAAGATATAAAGAGAACATTAGCCATCAATTAGCATACTTTCTTAATGTCAAAAAGTATTTAAATTAATTTAGTCTTTCATTAATTAATTCAAATCAGATTTACTTTCTTGGTTTATAAGACAACCAAATTGCTAAAGAAGGCTTTTAGCTTTACAAAGTGAGTAATGGAAGCATAGCTATACCCACAATATTTATGCATCTCAATTCAGCAGCATTGGATTGTGATTTATATTGCCATCTGCTAAAACACACACACAAATAGCATATTACATTTCACTTCAAAAAACTACAGCATTTCCATAAAAGTGCTGCAAAGTGTAGTGAAATAGTTAAATATTTAAATCACCAATAATGTTTATCCAGTCACATATTCAGCTTCACTGATGCTGCACTGTCTGGGGAAGAGCGGAGGAGAGCTACATAAAGTAGTAAAATGAAGGTGAGGGATGCTGAAAGTACAGCAAGCTTACCCCTTTAGCCTCCCCCAGTCGCCTGGCTTCAGTAGGTGTGATTGCAAATTGAGATGATAAGTGGTGATAGTCTGTGGCTGTTGAAGTAGAAAACTTAGAGACATGACAAAGCTTAAGAGAATACTGGAGAATACAGCATTAACAAAATGGTGTAGTTATTTGTTTTATTTATGTCAGCCTATCAAACATTAGGATGAAGGTCCTAGGGTCTAGCTGCCCTTGACAAAGTAATTAGACTGAAGCCTAACAGAAGCAGAAAAAGCAAACGAACAGGCATTTGCTGCTCAAAAGCATACATTTTCCACTTTGTCACACACAAAGCTTATTTTCCTAGAGTGAAAAATCCATTCCTGTGCCATCTCTTCACCTCAGCTTTTCTCAGGCATCAGCTCAAATGCAGAGGCTTCACAGGCTGTCATAAAGGTCAGCATACATGAGCTATTTCCTTTGCCAATCTTGAGAACAAAATCCAAAATCAGTTTTTCAAATCAGCAACCCCTATTTTACGGCCCAAGAAATGTGAGGGTGTTGCAGATGAAAACCAAATTCCTCAATTTACTGTCAGAAACCACCAGGCAAAACCTGCAGACTTAAAAGAACATATGTCTCTCTTTGTAGTTCAGAAAGTCAGACACCATCTCTACACCAGTATGAATTTCCAGCTAATTTAAGAGGCAGACTTAAAAACGGAGTACTGCAGCTGCTGAACCCTTAAGTTGAGGACTGAATGACAGTTGTAAAACTGCACCAAAAATGTACAGTTGACCAGAGCCTGATAGAAAGGTTACGCTGATAATGGTTTCATATAATTGTCTTACACAGTTGATGTACAACGAGATAACTAATAAGCAATGGCTTTGTTAGGCATACTTAGTGGCACACAGCGGCACCAGCTTTAGCCATACCCTGAACTAATAGGACACAAGCCAGCTCGTGCCTGGAAGCTGTTTAAGTACATTGGTGAGAATTGTACCCACTCTAGTTCCTGCCACTCAGCCTCAAAGCTAGCTCACCTCCTGTCAGCTTAGCAAAACGTGGCAACCAATGCACGTTACCTCTCACCTTGCTGTTTGCTTGTTTTCCCAGGCTACATTAATCATGTTACTCAACTCTGCAGACAGCTAATTCTTTGCAATACCTCATATTTCAGTTAGTGCTAGGCACCAAGAAATACCTCCCACTGTATCCTCTTTGTTAACCAAAATGAAAAGTGGGAATAAAGCATTTTGTATATTGAAATTACATTAGAGGAGTTAAAAACTTTTGTACCAGTCACAAGGAAATGCATAGCTTAGGCTGTTTGCCAGTTGTCCAACACCTGGTATAGCAGACACCTCACTGGAGAAGGTAACTCCCAGAGACCATCATTGTTCCAATAATAAATAATCATTCCAGATTCCAGCACTGACTTATTTGCAAATGCTTTCCAGTTCCAATACAAATTTAAAATCTTTACTAGGTGTGGCAAAGAACTTGTCTCTCACCTGCTCTTTGAGCTGGCACAGTCAGTTGTGTTCACTCTTCATGTGTCCGAGGCAAGAGGGAGGACAAGGTTATCCTATGTTTAGATCACACCCCAGCATGGACTTACAATATAGCAAGGGCCATGTTATGGACCAGGAACTGAACTGATAGATCTCCAAAAACTAGGAAAAGTCTATGTGTAGCCTAAGAAATGTCCACGTTATCTTTCCTACCTTTATCTAGCTTGATCAGAAAGCTAGTCTGAGACTCATAAATTGCTCTCACAAAACCAGGAGAGTTTGCTACCTCACTTCAGGCCCATTTAAAGTTATTGAAAATAGGATTTAAGTAGCTCTTTAGTCACCAACTTCATAAAAAGCCTTATGACAATGATTGTTAAACTTCTTCAAAGTCAACTAAATCTTGCAATAAGAGCTAAGCAAAAAGTTCTGTTAAAGCTGCAGGTGGCAAAATTATCTATTTCACCCAGTCTTTAATAGGAAACCTTAAAGGCACCTTTTGTTATTTCCCAAGGTGTCTTAAAAGGTGTTTTAATAAACACTTTTCTGTTGTGAATCTTTTCATCCACCTTATATCTTGTAGACATTATCAACCTTAATTTATCTCAAAATCTTCATCAACTCTCAGGTTGATTATTTCTAGCTTGAACCTCTCTTTCCCATTTAGTGTTTTTAATCATTGGTCCCACAGAGACTGGCTTTGAGGATTTCCCCCCCCCCTCCCATTTTGGGTCACACCACGGCTACTCCTGTGAAATTCAATTAGAACCTTATAACAATTCTCTATAAATTTCATCACTTCAAAAAACAAACAGTAAGATCTTGAAAGAAGCACTCTGCGACTGCCAGAAAGGGTTTATTAGCACTTTGTCAGACAAGTGTATTTGTTTTGGGCAGATCAATCAAATCTACTTCAAATGACAAGTCCTTGAGCTCCAAATAGTGTGGACCCAATATTCAGATTTTATTTTTTAAAAAAATGCCGGCACTCCATCTTAGCATGAAAGACTATAGGATGAGCTGGCTCTTAACCGCAAAATTATTTCTTCAGAACATTTACTTTTACCTTCAACTTCAGGTAAAGGCCTATTCTCAGAACATTTGTTTTGTCACCTTGATCTGGGCCACCAGAATAGCCGTTAAGTGTTGGCAAATGATTACTTTTCCTTTTTCAAGCCATCATTTCCCAAGGATATCTTTTCAACTTGCAGAAACTGCTGACTGATTTGACAAATTTAAGGCATGTTTGCATTAGGACAATTTGCAATAGAATAGCTATATCAATGCCACTTAAGATTAAATCAGCAACTGAAGTCCCACATTACAACTGCACAGAACATCTATACTGGGAGATTGCAGTGATGTTACTAACGACACTGGTGGAAATTTCACCTGTACACGTATACTGCTATACAGTAGGCCACCTCGAGATTTTTTCTCTTGGCCTCCAACCTGTCTAAGACAGAAAAGAGGAAAACAGAGTGAAAGACTTTTAAGAAAGGATCAAGAGTCTAAATTAGTTGTGAGAAAAACTGAGCAAAGTTGCAGTGAAAAATGTAGTCTCTTCACTGGTAAGTTTTAGAACAATAAGATGTAAATATGATGATTTGACCATTTGGGCTAAATCTTTCTCCTAGCTTCTAATGTATTTTGGGTAATTATATTTTTGTCAGATGAGCCATAATGCATGAACAGTTTTAGGAAACAAGATCATATTGCCTTGATAGTTTTTAAGACATTCGTTTGGGATATGATAGAATTTTTCCTACATATTAGAGCAGAGTTAAACCTCAGTTGGCCAACAACCCAACTATTCTGCAGAATGCCTTACAACTTGTCACTTTTCTACTTTATGTATACTATTAAACACTCAAGAGAAAGAGAATCTCAACCCAAGGGTATTCCGTTAAAATAGAGACCTGACTATTTTTTACGTACAAATAAAAGAAAAATTCCAATAGGAGTAACAGACTGTATATGCAAGTGATTACGGCACCCACTCATTCTTTGTGAGACCCAATTACAAATTTTACTGTTCCATATAAAACAAAAGGAGAAGTAGGATTTAGGCAATCAACATCTAATCACAGCATTTAAATATTTATGCTCAGCATAGCTGTGGTTTGGACTAGAAAATACATTTTGGCCTGAACACCTCCTAAGTGAAAGTTGCTTTGAAACTGTTAGGTTTCAATAACTTGTCATTTCAAACAATGGGAAACACTGTCAGAAAATTCCCAAGCAATTGTATCTTGTGAATGGTTTTACACCAGTGTAATTCTATCTGTTCCCATTTTTTTCCTCTAGGTTATGTTAGAAGTCAGCTGAAATCACTGCACCACTCTAGTGACTGAACACGAGTCAATTTGTGCATTGTAGTCACCATTCAAAAGTTCTGACTCCACGTAAATGTTTTATGGTTGGACAAATAGAGGTAGAGGGAGGATAATTATCCAGCATTGTCATCCAACGTATAATATTTCCAGCAATATTCTAAGAACCTGCCTTTTCCAATCAAGTGTATTTTACCAGATATCATCAGACCTGACCATTCAAGTACCCAATGCTCACTAAAACCAATAGAAGCTTGTAGCCTTTGCTGCTTAAAAACTTGATACCTTGGTACTCTGGATTGTATTCCATCATGATCTGCCGAAGAAAAGAGCAAACCAGTAGCAGAGAAAGATTAAACTCAAAAATTCTTTCTCCTGGGGTCACTCTTCTAATCATTCATGCACACATTTTCACCTTAAAATTGTCAAATTCCTTGTTGCGTGGAAATTTGTAAAGAAGAAATCTGTCAACAGAGTTCCTACATAAAATATCTACAGTTATTCTAGAGAGCTCTATTTAAAGAAAATAATATTGATCTTTACTAAATAGGGCACTAGAATCTTACTGTTCACACATTCAGCATGTGTGAAGCATGAATGCTTCAGCATTCATGTTCTATTTCTGTAGAAGTACATCTGAGTTTTTTTATTATTTGCTTTTGTTTGCATTTTTATCACTTATTACATTAAATTTGTATTGGTTTCCTAAGTACAGTGCATACAATAAGAATTGTTTACGCAGTCACTGTTCAGATTATCATTACTTTCCTTCTCATCTTAATGTCATCACAAACATCACACCTTCCTTGCTAACCTGATGTTGATTTAATGACTTGACTTGCTCATGACAATAATGCCTCTTATCTTCTAAGCTGCTTAATGTATTTGTTTTAAGAATAACTGAGATCTCAAGTGACTGTGCAAGCAAATTAGAATCACCACAAAAAGTTTTGTCATAAAAGATGATTACAGAAGTTTGAATGCCAAATTAATGAACAAGCTAAAGATTTTATGTAGCTCCCAAATTATAAATACTTTCCTCAAATAGAGCAGCCAAGAATTAACATTCTTTAGCTATTGGTTGTTTTAATTTACCCATTTATAGGAATTCAATAGGAAATTCATAAAATAATCCCAAACCTCTGATGCAGTTGCCAAAATACATGTTGAAAACTTGTCAATTCAATAAAATAGCTTTCTGAGGCCAGTGACCTGGATGGAAAAATCGTTCTGACTTTTTTAGCCAAAATATCCAAACTAACTGTCATCCTGGCTGATGGTAACAGAAATTGTCTCAATCCCTTGACTGAGTTTGCCAGGCATAGCTATCATAACTGCCCTCTGTTCAGCCCTGACATCCTCCGTGTCACTTTGACCAACTTACAAATATGGAAATCTTCTTAATATCTCCCAGTACCCCAGCATGAATTCAGATCTCTCCAACAGGGAACTTTATGGTATAATAGAAAGATTAATTAGTCAAGAAACTAAAACAGAGATGTACAGGCAGTACTCTATCCATTCTTAAGGTGCATATGTTTATGACACAGTCAGACCAGATATGAATGTTTTGTGTCCCGAATTAACTTTTTAAAATTCAGCCACCTCATGCCAATTCTTAAGTGCATATCTACATAATCAATTGTATGTGCTTAATGAATCCAAGAGTAATTCTAACAGTGACAAAGGATACTCCTATGCTTAAAATTAAGAGAATGTATAAGACTAGATATTATTGATGAAAGAAGCATGGTCAAAACCAAGAAAAATATAACCCATGGTATATGGCATTTATTCCTTTATGTGTACATAACTGGAATTTCATTGCAAGCACACGTTTCTAATTTCTCTGTGATACTGAGAAGAGAGGTCTTCTTCATGTTCTCCTTATTTTCCTATCATTGTATACTAAAAAGTTCTTGTCTTGCAAATAGGATCATACACTGCTAAAATATCATTATTTTATTGTACCTAATTATGTCTGTTATGACATATAAAGCTCACCACCAAAAGTTCACTTGTCCCACTGGGAGACAATTTTATCTTGATATTAGTTTGGCCTACCACAAATAGCATTACTATGACTGTTTCACATTACTGCTTACAGTGGGGAAAAATACCAAAAATGCAAAGTTAGTCACATGTTATTTCCACACCAGTTGGTTCTACCTTGGTTAGCACTAGAGGCCAGCGTTCAGAGGAAAGTAAGCCTGTCTCCAGCCACCATATATCTATGCCAAAGTTGGGGTTTTTTAAAGAGTTAATGGCCTGAAAGGCAGAAAACAAGATAAGCAAAAAGGGTATAAAATGAATTTATATCAAATAACAATGAGTATATAGTATTAACACTCGTTGATTCTTGGGCAGGATTTCTTGGCTTGCCTTCCTATTCAATGATCATTATGTCAACAATGCTACACTGTCATGAGGGGGGATTTGAATGGTGAGAACATAAGGAAAAGAACAATATAAGAAATAGAAGAAATAGAGACATTTAAAGACACTAAATACAGAGAAAAACTTTTCTATGATCTTGTGGAATCATTTGTTTAGAATTCTTGTGAGCAAGTCTGAGACATCTGTATTCAGATAATCCAAATTACAAGAGAAATCAGGGAAACAAAGATGACTGAAACATTTAAATGCCAAGCTACTTCCTATAAGACATGCAAATCACATTCTGATTCCATAAAAATCTCCTCTCCCTAAGCCTTCAGTCTGCCATTATTAAAAACAATACACACAGAAAAAAGCACAGTGTTTCTTTAAGGTTCCCTGCAGATTTGTATAAAAAGGGCAAAACTCTTTTTTCTACAGAGAAAAATAGCAGAATTGGGTGTTCTGGGTTACTGAATCTGCAAATAGAGCATTTGCACCAGAAGGCAACACAACAAAAAATACAGTCAAGATTCCAAATGCATATTTTAGGAACTGAATTCTATTTCAGGATTATGTGATATAGCAGATTTTAGAGTTTTAGACCTAAATCTTATCTCTACTGAATGACTACAGTCCTTTCTTGGCAACTGAACTAATGTGGCTGAATTAGTGTACCAGAAAAAATTACTCCCTTTGCTGTTATAGCTGCAGTGTATTAAGATGTAAGTACGTATAGAGAACTTGCAGTGTTTTAATGATAAAAATAAACCTTCTTAGTTAATTCAAACAAGTGAAAATGAAAAGCAAAAGATTTGCCATACCATCTCTAACACATACAACTACAACAGAATATAGAAAGCCATAATCTAATTTTGGATTCTGGAACTGCTGTGGTGAGTTGGCCCCAGCAAGCAGCCAAGCACCTACACAGCTGCTCACTCACTCCCCTCCCTCAGTGGGGCAGGGGAGAAAATAAGAATAACAAGAGAGAGAAAAATCACGGCTTGAAAAAAGACGGGGAAATCACTCACCAAGTACTGTCATGGGCAAAACGGACTTGGAGAACTTAACTTAATTTAAAATATCTAATTACTGATTTGGGTATTTGGAAACAAAGACAACAAGCATGTAAACACTTGGGGAAAGCACCTTTCCTCCCCCTTTCCCAGGCTGAGCTTCACTACAGACTTAGTCACAAAAGTATGTATTTCTATATGGTGCATCCCAGTGCAACACAACCATTGACTCTCCACGTAGAACCTTAGCTCCTTTCAGAGAGACTTACAACCATGGAAATGGTCACAAGCTTGAGGAAAGCCTGAGACAGCTTTTCTCTCTGTGTAAGTATGGAATAAAGGAAACATGCATGGATTTCACCACAACACCTTGTATTTCACCAACACCATGTTTTGGACTTTATGCAAAAGTATTGTCTTCCTTTCCTATTTTTAGCTTAATATTAAAGTCCTCGGTCCTAAATTCGAATAGCATAATTCTGTAAACATTGGATTGTTTCTTCCCATTCCCATTAAATAAACCAATATTAAACAATCACCATCAAAATTTACAATAGGCACACAGTTCACAGCACAGGAGAAGCTGGCTGCAGATTTCTGAATTTGTAGCAGACTTCAGTTAGTTGTTTGGTACAGCACCATAAGATCTGTTAATTTGCCATTGATTCCAATCAGCTGCTGAATGGAAACTTCACAAGCCCTCCTCCCCATTAGTGCCATGATATTTACCCTTCAAATCACAGAAGATGCTTTCAAGTTTAGATCCACTTCTTTTTAAAGTGAGAAAATACTGAAAGCAGTTGATTTTAGATGAAGTAGATGAGCACAAAAACTATTATGTCACAGCATAAAATATTTAAACCAATAAAACCAAAACTAATGATTCTTCAGGTGGACCTCCTATGATTGCTGATAAATGGAAACTTCTCATGTAATTAGTACCGTACTCATTATTTATCCTGTCCTAGTTGAAATCACTATGAAGGAACCACTCCATCTACCTCTGGGGTGAAATCATTCTTGGAGCAGAATACAGTGGTCATTTTAAGTTCAATAGCATAGTACAGCAGCCTTTGAGGGGGAGATTACCTCGTTGAAAATACATGATTAAATAGCCTACAATGCAGCTATACAAGCTGGAATCTGTCCAGGACAATAATAACTCACACACTTTTCTTGCAAAGAGTACCCTGGGATCTTTAATGACTCAAAGTGGTTTTCTCCTTGGTTCTATCTCTCAAAAGCCCTTCAGGTCTTCTTTTAGAATCCTGAGCCCTAGATATCCCACTGCAGTGAAGAGCTAAAGGAAAATGAAAAGGGCAAAATGTCAATAGTATGTATTGTTTAGTATAAAGAATCCCCAAAAGCTCAGGAAACGTCTTTTTAATGAGAAACAACAGTTTGTGGCCAGCTGTTCCACATTGTTATGAACACGTTAGCTCCAGCAAGATGTACAAATGGGGACTATAAACACAGTACATTGAAAATAAGGCCTGCATGGATAATCATACCTATTAATATAAATGGCACTGAGAAGAGGCAGACTGAGCTCATATACTGACTGAAAATTTAGAGCAAAACACACTGTTTTTCTTCACCATCTCAATAAGAAATTAGATGTAACATGGGTACAACAACAAGCGAGCCCCCCTAATGTGTTTATTAAAATGTGAATTGAAATTGTGAGTGGAAATATGGTACTGCATATGAATGTGACGGCCACTCTTTTGAGTTCTTTTACACCATTAAACTGTACACACAGTAGGATCATGCATTTGGCTTATTTTCAAAATACAGCATAAGTGAGGATTTATGCAGCTTTTCTGAAGGCTACTATGAAAAACATACAAGTGCAGGCGAAGAGCTAAGTTTATCACAACCCACAGAACATTTTCCTCCTTAATAATAACAGGGGTTTAGCCAGAGATGATGGAGTTCCAGCAGGTATTTCAACATTTTCTATCCCGTGATCAAAGAATGTCTACTGACAAAATACGCCTGTCTAACATTAAATCTTTAGAATGTATCTAGCAGCAAAACAACTGAAGAAAAAAATCAAGATCCTTATCCATGAATTTTCCATAGCAATTTGCTCTGCTGGGTTTCTTTTTATTTTAAATATGTCCATAATAAACTGGGGGGGATGGGAGAGAAGATCAAATTCACCATCTAAGCTATTTTTCCATAGAGATGCATTAGTGCAAATTAGACAGAGTGACTTTTACCCGTTATAACTGGGCTGAAATGAGGTGGAAGGAACAAAAAGATAATTAACTTTAGCGGTTTTTCTTACTTTCTTCTTTTTCTTTTCTTTATTTTTTTTTTTATCTCCAGCAGTTCGGAGTATGTTTAGTGCCCAATGGTAGTAGGCTGTCAGTGCTGCCAGGCAAAATTATTCTGAGACCTTCAAGGGGCTTTGTTTATCACATTTTTCAATTAACCTCTGCATTTTAACTTCATCATAATGCCTGTGCCAATTCACACCAAAGAACAAACAAAAATCCTCATTTCCTGTCATTATTTCTTTGCTTCATAAAATCAAGGGGCTTAGGTATTTTTTCCCTTTCTCTCTCTTATTTAATACAAGGAGGAAAAGGACATAAATTTCAGATTACGGGAGACCACCACAAGTGGCAAAGGGTTTAATATAAATTACATTTCTATGTGAACCTTTCTTTCTTTTCTTTCTTTTTTTGCTTATGAAGTAAGGAAAATGTTTTCCATCCAGAAAGCATGTTTTTAAGTTCTAAAGTTTGACATGAGGAACTTGAAGTAGATACAGGAGGTTCAATACTAAACTAAACTCAAGTTTTAGGAATACAGTCACAAAGAGAAAACCATAATTTTATAACTTTAAACCCCTTTGCATGGCAAGAGGAACACTAGATGCCTGAGAATTCCAGCACTAGATTCACAGCAGCTATAATGTTAAGCAACATCAGCTAAGCAAGCTTAGTTGTAAGGCTTTACTGAAATCTCATAGCTACAACTCAGATATGTTTATCTATATGGAATAATCCTCCTCTTTTCTAACTTGCCCCCTTCTTTAAATCTTCCCAAACTGTTGCTGACCATCCGGATCTAGAACAGAAAGGAATATGAGACCCGACCTGGAGTACTGCGTCCAGCTCTGGAGTCCCCAACATAAGAAGGACATGGACCTGCTGGAGAGTGTCCAGAGGAGGGCCACGAGGATGATCCGAGGGCTGGAGCACCTCTCCTATGAGGAGAGGTTGAAAGAGTTGGGGCTGTTCAGCCTGGAGAAGAGAAGGCTCTCGGGAGATCTTATTGCAGCCTTCCAGTACCTAAAGGGGGCCTACAGGAGAGCTGGGGAAGTACTTTTTACTAGGGCATGTAGTGACAGGACGAGGGGGAATGGCTTCAAACTGGAAGAGGGCAGGTTTAGATTGAACATTAGGAAGAAGTTTTTCACTTTGAGGGTGGTAAGGCACTGGAACAGGTTGCCCAGAGAGGTTGTTGAGGCCCCATCCCTGGAGGTGTTCAAGGCCTGGCTGGACGTGGCCTTGGGCAACCTGCTCTAGTGGGAGGTGTCCCTGCCTATAGCAGGGGGGTTGGAACTCGATGATCTTCAAGGTCCTTTCCAACCTAAACCATTCTATGATTCTATGATTCTATGAATATAATTGTGTGCCCAAACTTGAGCAGTTTACATTGCATGTGCAATACCAAGTCTGCTGGAATAAACAATTTCTGTCCAAACTGTGATTACAAACCTGGGCACCTAGCCTTCAAACAGAAGAGGCATGTATGTAATAAATTCACAGGTGCTTTTACACACCTGTTAAATACTGTTAGTTGCATGGGATGGGGCTCAAATCATCAAATGTTTGAAGCCTGGCTGCTTATATGAAAGCTAGTCCACCTTGGCTGTCTTTCAAGTCAGTGGAGAGTAATGGGCGTTTTCAAGGTTTGATTCATTTCGCGTCTCTTGGACAGCTGCTTTCGGATGAGACAAATTGCACTTTAGACTCTACTTACTGACTTACTGTAGTGACTACATATCCACTGACTATGAATGTAGCGCAGGGCACAAACATTATCATTGATGAATCCCCTCCATTCTGGTTTTCCCATCATATGCTCCAGGTACATCAACAAAAAGATCACTGCCTAAATTCAGGAAGTTAGTGATTATTAAACATGCAGTAAGACTGATAAGCAATAAGCAAATTTTAGAGAAAGAAAGAGAATTTGGAGTGGGATTTGGGGGACTGCAGTGAACTTCAATACACTGATTTTTTAATGGTTACTAACAACTCCCTGCTGAGTGTTGACAGCCAAATAAATTGTTAATTCTCAATGTCTTTTTTTTTTTTTTCAAGACACAGGTACTCAAATTCTCAGCTATTTGCTAATAACAAATCATTTTAAAAGCTGTGGGTTTTTCACTGCATGGTTAGGCATATGAAAACTTGTGAAGTGGGAGCTAAGCATGAGCGATACTGAGAAAGACTGTTGTCCAATGTTTAATCTGGGTAGCAGCTGCATAAAATCTGAGGAAATTTGAAATAAACCCATATCAAACTGAGAATGGGGGGGGTTGGACTCGTATTAGACTAATCAATTCAGGTATATGTACATGGTCTCCAAAGCCAGTAGAGAACTTGCCTTGCTGTACAGTCCTTAAAGCACATGTCAAATAGTAGGATCTGGGCAACTGGGCACTCAGGTCCAGGCTCAGAATTATAACATTGTGAAGATGACCAGGCTAAGGCATATATTTTAGGCGATGTTAGTACGCAGTATAGGTGTGCGTACACCTCACTAGGCAGGACAGCTGGCTGACAGTAAAGGCTTATTAGTTTGGTTGCAGTCCTATAGTAAAGCAAATATCTCACTTTGAACATCCAAATATCTCTGAATCACTCCGTGTACCAGCTCTGCTTGAACTTCACTATGTAGCATGTTTACAAACTTTTTATACACTCAGCACCTGGATAAAGCTAGACGTCCATCACTTTCCTAGAACCACTGCTGTGAACCATCTCCTGAGATTATGAGATGAAATCAGGTCAGTCCTTGCAAGAAAGAAGAAAAAGTAAATAGCATCACTGCCCCCTTTTCTTGCCTCCTTTATTTACTCCATAAACAGTCCCAACTTAGAGCAGTCTTTTGGGATTTGGGAGATCCAGGTTTAAACCATTTTTTGTCTCAGGTGACTAGAAATCATATCCTTTGCCTACCATCACAAAATTGCCCTAATCACAGAACTATGGAATATTTTGAGGCAACAGCTCTGTTTGTCTCCTGTGAAAAATTTTATTAGTGATGTAGGTTTATTACCAATATACTCCTTGGCACAGAGTAGGCTGCAAATGTTTGTATAACCTGCCCATTAGAGTATTGTCCTGCTCCCAGAGCAGACATGGATCTCAGAACCTGCTCCATATATTAGATAAGAACACAGATTCCACCAAACAGCAATTCAGGTCAGAACGGATCGTTGACACACAGCATATCCCGAGTCACTAAACTCCTTGTAGCAATCATAGGAGTATAGTTCCGTTAAATACTTCAGGCCTCAAAAATAAATGAATAGCAAAGGTAAAATTAGAAACTTTTATGTAAAGTAG
This sequence comes from Anarhynchus alexandrinus, assembly GCA_008711295.1. Classification (NCBI taxonomy): domain Eukaryota; kingdom Metazoa; phylum Chordata; class Aves; order Charadriiformes; family Charadriidae; genus Anarhynchus; species Anarhynchus alexandrinus. Next base: position 1,745,132 of record VUYV01000096.1, on the reverse strand, counting down.
TATTCCATCAATAGAAAATGTAGTAAGACAGTTCCTTCACCCTTACAGGCAAACGCACAAGGTTTCCCTCCTACAAACTGCAAGTTCAGGTGGCATTAGAACTTGCATTAAAAGCTTTAGAAGCAATCTGAAAAGTATAATCTTCACAGGGTACACATTAAGTAAATGTTTCTATATAAGAATTCACTGAAAGACAGATTTCTCCCGGCAGCATCTCTGTTCATATTTTCCTTGAGCATAGTAAGTCCAAAGTGCTTGAAAATTTTGGTAGGACAAAGTTATCAGCCAGTGGTAAAAGATCTATAATCTTTACTTTGTAGATTGTATCAACTTGACTGGAAGAAAAGGACTATAGCTAGCATATATAACAAGAAAGCTACTACCTGTGGACTGGTGATCAAACAGGAGGAAAAAAACAGATAGAGGACAATGGAAAATTCTCATACGCAACAAGAAATTTACATCAAAGGTGAGAAACTTGAATGAGTGGATTCATTCAGGTATCTCAGAATTACCATCACAAAGGAGAGAAACTCTGAAGCAGAAATCAAAAGTAGAATTGCTTTTGTGATAGCAGCACTTGTAAAATTCAACAGAACCTGACAAGACAAGAATATCTCAAGTGCATCAAAGGTAAAACTCAGAGTAATTGAGTATGCCATAGGCCCTGAACATACGTGAAATGTGGACTCCAGCGGTATAGATCAAATGACACATTCAGGCCTTTACATTCAAATGGCTCCAAATAAATCTATGAATAACATACACTGTATAAGACTAACAACTCTATTAGAATTAATATTTCTGCAGTAATTGTGTCTCATGAGTCCATGCAAGCTATTGCAAAACAAGACTGTTGCTGAGATGGCCTGGTCATGTGAGGAGAGCAACAGGCCTTGCAAACACAACACATCAGGCAAAAGTCAAAAAGTAGAGGAAAAAAGATTCCCAATGGCCATAGGAAGAGGAGTTGGCACAAACCCCATGCTTTTGGACAAGGAAATTGGGACAGTTTCTCCAAGCTGATAAAAACTACCTCAAGGCTCAACCAGTACTTGAAAATAATAAATTTATGATCATATAAGTCATGAAAAAGACTGTATTTTTTTTCCACTGGGCTGAAAGGAACAGCTCTATGTGTAAATTCCTCTATCTTAGTTTTAACACTTTGAAACTGATATACAGATCTAGCATATTAAGAGTGTGGATGCCTCCATTGGTACTCTGTTGTGTCGCAGTGTTAAACACTGTCCAGAATTGGGCTCAACATCTCATCAGTCATGGTTTTTAAGGTCATACTGTAAGGTGGTATTGCTCCAGCATCAATGATTACTTAAACACATTTGTTCTAAAACTATACACTTATATATTAATTTAAAAGTACATTGCAGCTTAATTGTTCACCTAATTAATTGTACACCTAAATACATACTTCTTCCGTAAATATTAGGGATTGGGAGCCAACCAGTTTTCCACTGACTTTGAACAGAACAGTAAGTTGTATGTGTCTCCAGTTTACTGCAAGCAGTTTGCTAAGTCACTGAGTGAGTTTTGCTCCTCTCTTAACAGTTTCTGTAGCAGTTACACTACAATATAGCACGGCTCACAGACTCAAAGATGACCTGAGCAGCCATCTGTCCTGACAAAGGTTGAACACTCCTTTGGAAAATGACACTGTAAAAACTATGATTTTTTTTTTTATATTTTCTATTAATGGTTTTAGTAGACAAATTTACTGCAAGAAATTCAAGTGCAAATACAGCAGATAGATAGATAGGTAGAACTTCAAGTCAGTTAGTAAAAGCCAAGCTTCACAGCTCCTCTTGCTAGTGTTCCTGTTGGCTTCCTTCAGAAGTTTACAGCTAAAAACTGCTGAGCATCCTAAGCACAAAAACACCTAATGCTGGATCATACATGTTGTTCAGGACACAGAGTGGGCCACAAATTTACCATAAGAAGCCAGTGGAGGAATTTTTTTTCTGAACAAGATACGTATTCCACAAAACCAGTCACAGAAGGAGGCACAACAATGTTGCAAACCAGTTAAATTAGACTCTTCAGAGTAAAATTTTGCCATGAGTTAAGATGTTTTCACAAATCTGAGCAGAAAGTTTGAATAGAAACCATATTTATGGCTTCAGGGTAGAATCCAAGAAGCCCAAAGTTTACCAGAGATAAAGACCTAGCCTATAGTTGGTTATGTGAATTTGGAAGTAGTGACAATAAAGGAACTGAATGTATTTCTGTCAATACTGCATTTTGACAGTCTTCTTGCCTTTGAAGAAAAAGAAGGACCAAAAACTTCATGAATGGTAGGAAATATGCCTATTTAAAAAAAACCAAACTAAAAAACTTCAAAAAACTTCAAAGTTATAAAATCGAGTATTCATCAAGTATAAATACTGACTATATAAATACTAATTGTATAAAATATATAATTACAATTGCTTTATAACTGTAATTGCAATTATACTGATTAAATATAAATATAAATATAAATACTTACTGTGGCTTTTAGGTTTTTTTTAAATGTGACTTGATAAAGATAGGATACTAGCACTTCAGGAATCTATTGCAAAATCTCTGTAAATAAGAAGATAACCAGATTTGCATGACCTAGATCTAGTTTTAAACATGGAGTGAATATATGGACTAAATTCTGTGCTACATAGATGTAGCTTTAATGATACTAAAGGAAAGTTTCTTACCTGGCCCTACCTTCCTAATTCTACACAAGCTTATGGATGACTGAAGCAAAAGGTTGAATATAACTCTAATAATTTCTTTGTGTGTTGATTTTAGCACACTAATTAAATCCTAATGCATTATTCTCTCAGTTTATAATGCAATAATTCTACTAAAAATTAATAGAACTAACCAATATAACCCAGCTGAGAATCTATCCAATGGTGTTCCTAAAGTCATTTTAACTTGTTTTAGTTAAATAGTCTGCAACCCCTTTTCCCTTTTTGCTATTAGTGTAACATGATCATTCTGTTGTAAATCTTATAAATTCAAAATGTTGGTTTTAGAAAATCCTGTTTCTGTGGGAGTAAGACGCTAGATTTTTTTTTTTTTTAAGTTTGTGCATATAACATGAATACAGATTAGTGTGTGTGTGTGTATTTTCCAAAACATGTTTGTGCATCCATCTGGTAGTCTACCAGGCCATCTTTCTCCATACCAGGAAAGATACTGCATGGCAGCAAGTTACAACCACCAGAACAATTCATCCGGCATGCATCTTCTCCCCACCTTTCAGAGAAGAGTCTGTCAGGTTCTATGCATTGGTTTGGTTACATGAGGCAGCCTATGCATCCCTCATCCCATTACCCAGGCATCCCATCAGGACTTCAGGCACAAGCTGGGGAGTGGAATGTGCTCTATATACGTACACGTACAGTGGAGTAGCTGATCTTGGCAGATACAGTAAATCTAACAATGCCAGTAAGCACTGGACTTGATACATCTATGCAGACGAGCACCAATATATATTCATCATGATGAGATGAAAGGTAGCATTGCTTTTGGGTTGCACTGCAGGTCAGACACCACTCAGACACCATTTAACACATTAAGATATTTTTGAACGATACAGGAGAGGTCCAGTCTGTTCTAACCAATTCCTCTTTGGTTTTACCATGTTATTGAGAGCAGCATTTGGCAAAATGACTAAAAATTGTCTCCTGCTCTCTCTGAATTTCTGGTGCTCTGGTAAGGAGTAATCTGAGTCTGCATAAAACATTAAAAGAACACTCCATCTGACAACATTTCCCACATCAATAGCTTGGGTAAGTTATTTATGGCCTCACAGGCTCCTGTCACGGGTAATGCCAGTGATTAGCTAAGATGATCCCCTGGTACTCTAGCAACAGGTCTGACTGCCTAATAGGAAAGCATTCAAACCTATGTCATGGACATTGATTCTGTCACTTCAGAACAAGATTTCACAGCTTCAAAGTATTCCCCATTGTCAGAGCACTGCCACTTTCTCCAAAAATTGACTACCTCATGATTTACTCCTCTCAATAATGATCAGTCCCTTTGGGCCTGACCTGGACCACCATATGTATCTGAACATTTTAAGACCATGTTGTGGAGAAATAAGGAAATGGATGTACAAGCTACTAAGTTCCTTTTAGCATTCAACAGGCATCCCATGCTGGGCAGTTAAAAATCTCTGCAAAATAGACCTTCCAAAGGTCTGTGACCCAGCATTAAGCTCTCACCCCGCATTTTCTCATAACCATCTCACATACAATCTACCTGCAGTCCCTGATGAGAGAAGCTCGCAGGACTCTAGCCATCAATGCATAGAACCTGAAAAGGAAAATATAGCTTTAAATATACAAGGAAATAAGTCGTGCAAAACAAAGACTGCATACCCCATTGTTTGCCACTGTCACCTGGATACAAGTCTAAAGCCAAGGGATTTTCATGTAAAATGCTAATGAATTTCCTAGGAACCTAGCTTCAACAAAGCTGAAAAGCATCTGTTCAGTTTCAGTGAGACCTGAACACACTATGTAGCCTCCTGAGAACTCATCACTTCTGATACATCTTTGGTATGGCTAAAAGAGAAGAAAAGCAAACCTGAAGGTGTCAGCTAGACTACTAATTTTTTTTTATGCACCTAGGTTTTTTTAAAATCCCAAATCTTTGCTGAGTTATGAAAAAGACAATCTGTTAGTCTGACCTGCACTGAACTGAACATTTTCAGAGTTCACTGATGTAAACATTCTCAAGAGTTATTGGCATCCACATTAGACCTATTCCGTAACTGGGGAACGCTGCACCATAGGAAAGTTTTCCATCATGGCTAATCTATAAAAGTCCACCACCTCATCCCACAATTAAATATCAGAAAATCACACAACTACAATTGATAATAACAACCTACATGTTTCCATTCCTAGGGAAGAAAAAGTAACATTTCCTTCAGGCACAGATGACACGAAGAAAACAGATCTCCAGGAAGTCAGAAAATCCAGCAGCGTATGCTCTCGAAGGACCTTGAGCTACTGATGTTTTTGACAATATAAGAGCAGTCAGGTGCCAAGGCTCTGCAGAACTAGTCACATCTTGGATAGGTTCCATCTGGCTCTAAGCAAAAAGGCACTAAAAGTCAAACATCTGTATGTATAAAAATGAAAGAAAGCATTTGTCAATACCCAGAATATGCCCAGTATAAAACCAAATTTAATTAATTTCTAAACAAGTCAGCAAAAGTGCATGCATAAGCCAGAAGACCAAGGATATTTATGTAACATCCTGTTAATAATATATATCAAAGTCCAACAGCTGGATGAAAGGAAAAGCCTTTTGTAGATCTCTTTGTTCCCATTAAAGGTCAGCCTGAGACATCATCTTCTATGCATTATGAGATCAGTTATTTTGTCAAAGAAAGTCCAAAGCAGCTACATGATATCCTAGGTATTTGTCAAGGAGAATTTTGACACACATAGAGAAGCATCCCAACTATTCAAAAAATGGGAGACTGTGGCAGGCAACGTGAGTGTGAGGCAGACTAAACTTCTTTCTTTAGAGAAATGCTGGACTACTTTTTTTTTTGCCTTTTGACAGAAGAGGAAAAGCATAGAGCACAACAGGAAGTAAAGGCTCAGCAAGACCTGATCTGTGTGAACCCTGGCTACAAATGTGAGAGTATAACAGCTTTTGACACCTTATCTACTTAATTTAGTTATGAACTGTGCTATATACAAAGGAGGGGGAAGAGTAGTATTAGTTGTAGTGGCAGATTAGTGTATCATCCTTCATTTCAGACAATCACAGGAAGCCATTATCTGACATGAAGCATAATATAGCAAACACAGTGTTAGTTTATATGACATGAACTTGCAGTAAGACCTGGGAAAGGTAGATTTTTTCTTCATACCCTGACCAAAAAACCTATCACTAACTGGGCCAGCCAATTATGTTAATAGTATGGCATGTGCCAGTTCTGTTCCAGAGATGTTAAGAGGCAAAACATAAAATATCAAGTGGCCACTTATACATAAGTTAACTACATCTAAGTACAAACAAAAGTCACTATATAGTTTGTGAGCAGTTAGCCCAATAGGCCTGACAGGAAACCCAAAAACAGAGCACATGGCTTCTCAAAGAACAATTAAAGGCAATTGCATTTGTATCCCAAAACCTATCTCCAAAGGATCCTACCTAAGAAATACTCGGAAAAATTATTCAGAGCAGAGGGCAATGGTAAGAATGTGTTTTGTTACAAACACTGGTTTAAAGAGCAGAAGTTAGTCTGGGGTTTCAGACAAGAGGTTAAACAACTGGAGAGATATCCAGATACTAAGTATTTAAATGTCTTCTCTTTCTAAACTTGTCTTTTAAGATTTGTATCTTCAGTGTTGTTACAAAAATCTTTATTTTGTTTCAGTGCTAAACCTAGATGGTGTTGGCAAGAAAATCACTGTGAAATCATTCAAGTTCAAGGTGTACTAAATCCACAGATTCGGTGCAAATAAAACAATCTGTTCAGATTCCAACGGAACAGAATCTAGCAACATATATCTGAAAACCAGAAGCTGGAGTCTTTTTCTTATCAAGCTGAGAGAGGGAAAATATGAGGTCAGGACACAGATTTTCAGAAAGGGAATCTTTACAGCAACATTAACTGGGCTATCTCCTAAAACTAAGTCAGTAATGAGACATCCTAGGGATCCAGGCAATCCCGCAAGCATCACAAGTAAGAGCTGAGCTTGCATAAGTCTCTGTGAAAGAAACAATAGAAACACAGAAAAAAAAGAGCCCAAGAAAACACACAAGGAAATCACTAGAACAAAACTTTATAGAAAAATGCAAATAGTTTCCTGTTTGAAACTTCCTGTTTCAAGGCAAGAAAACTTGTGCATTTTTCTGTAAGTAAATAAGACTGGCTAAAAAACTCCACTATCAATTTCTTCACCTAACTGAAGATATCAAGAGGTGCTGAGCTTTAGTTAACTATCACAGGGTGAAATGGACAGCTAAACAACATTATTATTACTGCTTGTACTGCTGCTAATGCTGCCTAGTCCTGATTCTGATTCATGTGTGTTGTGAATTGTAGACACACTCTGTGAATAAACCAGTTTCCATCCCCAAGAGATTAACATGTAAATTGTCTCCAACCTACTGAGGGCTCACTGCTGAATGGGACTGTAGAAATATTTTCCAAACCTAATTTCCCATCTGTTTCCTTATCAACAATGATCCCAACAATCAAAGTTCCCACACCAGCAGAGCCACACTTCATCTACTACTAGAAGATATTTTAGCAACCTGATGGACCGTATTTCTTATTTACCTTCAATGAGATTACAGTTAATTTCTGAATGGAAGGATACATTTAATAGCGTACTCACCCAGGCTTACAGTCACACAAATTATTAAATTAAGGAACAAGAACATAGAGCTGCATGTTGGATAGTTTCTTTCATTCCTGTAGATAATGCTCAACACAAATACTTACCGTTAGCTTCCATCAGTTCTGCCCTCTCAGCCAATCTCCTACCACGAGACGAAGCACTTCTCTCTTAAACCACATCAGCAGTGACTACATCCTAGTACCAAATCAGTCAGGATCTTCCTCATTCCATGGACTCAGTCGAGAACACCTCAGCTCCCCAAACCAGTACAGTGTCCTTTCTTCCACTGACCTGCTCATTCTAGTGATTATAAATGGGCAATAGAATATTTAAAAGTAATCTGCAGCAGAGGTTCCTTTCTCTCCTCTCCAAGTGTAGAAGTGCTGCCTGAAACATCCTTAGCCTCTAACTCTGTGGGTGCAATACCATACAGAAGACCACAGAGAAATAAAGGCAGTAACACCTCTTTCAGAAAGCACTAGATGGAGATAGCCTTTTGGTAGCCACGCAATTTGTTCCAGAAATACTGGTTAGTTTTTTTTTCCCAATTTCTGTGCTGCAGAAGAGTGGGGAATACGTGATACTCTGTACCAGTTCAACCAGTTCAGCTGAAAAAAAGCTATCAACCTACCACAACCCCTGCAACTCCCTGTATTTCATTCTAAAGTTTGGCTTAGACCAGTGTGTCCACATTATTTTTCAGTAAATATCCATTATGCCTCCTTAAAAAATGTGTTTTCACACTCATGTGCACATTAGCTAAATACCTAGCTGTAATTTAAATACAATAAGAATCATTATGTCAGCAAAGATTCACTAGCACTCATTTTCCAAACAAAGAAAATATAGTATAAAATAATGGAAATTAAGACCCAAAGGGACAGCATGATCTTAAGATGCCATCTGTACACTGACATCTTTTGTATATACTATTTTATTGCACCTCATCTGCTACAGAAGGGAAGTAAATATGATAGGGAAACATTTCAGTTATTATTATTACAATTACAGTCACACCAAGGATGAGCTCGAATTGAAGCTAGACTCATACACTTTCTGTGTGTGATTTCTGTAGGGAAGTCATACAAGCCAATGCCATTCTACAAACTGACAAACACAGAATCATACATAGTGTTGATGTTACTTTAAAATATGATATTTTCATACTGTCCTTAATATACTTTAATACATCCACTGTACATCTATAGACAAAGGTGACAAATGAAAACCTTTCTCTGTATTTAGTAAGGAAGATATTTATTGGCGCTGAGACATATGCACTATACAATGCTGCAGTCTCTACAGTGTTAATACTTGTTTCTTGAAGCAAAAGAGCTCCTATTAGGAAAAAAAAGAAACACCAACCCACACTACTTTTGATTAGAACAGTTTAATCCTAATCCCTTTTCTCTGATCTTGGCAGAGGATTTTTTAGCAAGTAACTATATTTAAATAACTACCCAGAATTAATCCTTTTGGTTGCTCGAGGCATGAAGGGAAAGCAGTCAGAAACAAAGAATTCAGAAAAGAGTTGCAGCTGTTTCATAGAATTCACTATTTATAATTGAAAAGATTCTTTTTTTCTTTTCTTCTCTTTTTTTTGTGTGGTGTGAGGGTAACCTTCAACTGCCTTACTTGTCCTTTCTTTTTCACAATAGCAAATATCAAGAAAGAGACAGAGTAGATATAAAGCATTTTCAGCATGAAGTTAAGTGTTTCTGACAGTTTACAGTGTGCAGCATAATGCTGTATGTAGAAAGAAGATTCTTTCTTCTATATAGCTTGGGCTGATTTAATAAAACTGGAAAAAAACTTTTCCGAGTTTTTGTCTCAGCTGTAATTGGTTCAAAGTGCCAAGCTCATCCCTAGTTTGCAAAAACAGGAATTGCATGTACTGAGAAGGAATTTTATGTGTACCTGTAGTTGCCCTGATACTACCTTTCTTTCTCTCATAACACTTGGTGCTTTCCAGATTCAAAAACTACCATGACCAATTTAATCTTGAGAACCCTATCCAAGGTGTAAGTAAATCTTTATAGACCAATTTTAAAGAGCCAAAAAAAGGAGCCAAAAAGTAAAGAATACATATAAATATGTGTTATGATGAAATACTGTTATATTAAGTAATTAGCACACGAGTGTCTACGCCTTGTTCAAAGACTAGGTCCTTATAGCAGGCTTTTAATATAGACAGAGAGCTAGGAAGCCAGTCTCTGTTTTCAAGAACTCTCAATCTGCAGCATATATTTCAAAATGTACAAAAATACAATTCAAAACATACAAAATAGAATGAGGAGTGTTGGCAGTATTAAATATTTGGGTACTCCAGCTATACCGTTGACTTCTGTGAATGGTGGTCTGCATAAGGACTTGTAGGCAGAAGAGAGAAGCTGGGGTTTTATTATAGGGACTACTTTTCCAAGAATGTAAAAACAAAGCTGATCAAAGAGTGGGAAGAAAATGAATACTGCATAAATTAACTTTCAATTTTTATAAATACATACATACATAGTATTTATCCACCCATAGAGTGAGCTGTACTGGCACGTGTATCCCCCGATTTCATTTCAAGAAAATCACCACCAACAACATCTTTACCATGTCACTGAGATAAGGATGTGCCCCTGTACACATTAGGAATCAAAAGCTGAAATCCAGAGAAAAGAAAATTGTTCAAGGTCACACAAGGAGATGGGGGCAAAGCTAGACTTTTTTTTTCTAGCTTTAGCTGTGAAACCCTGCTTCTTGAACAAATATTATAGAATATTAGCTTAGTTAGGAATTAATGAAATAGGAAAGTTATTAAAAACTGTTCTAAAAAATTAAGTTTCCTTGTCTGAAAAATTAAATTTTTTGATAGCAAGTTCCTATGTCTTGGTCATTCATCAGACTTCACTTCAATCATATGTTTCTTTTTCTATTCTGTTTTCTCAGTTTTCCTGAATGCTATGCATCGGATGTCTTTCGCTATTAACTTATGTCCTAGTCTATATGCAATTCCTCATTTTCCTTTCCTTGCACACTTATGTAAATGTTTAAGAAGGTGTCAATAACACAAACTCCTTTATAAAAGATTCCATTTTAATTCTTTCATCAGAACACCTTCATAGTCCTTGGGCCATATTTCTCACATTTGCATTGTAAATTCATATCTCTCTAAATAAGAGGTTTTCCATTTTGTACAATTTTATATCCTTTGTCCTGATTACATTAGCAAAACTCCAGATCCAATTATAAATCACTTCTTTAATTCAGAAGTAGGTAGTGTTCTCAAATTTCCAAAGCAGTCTCTGTAAAAGCTTGGACAGAGAAGACGACTGGAATTCTTTAATTCTTCTGTGTTTTCGAGCAGGATCCATGGCATGCACGAGAGTAGGGTAATGTCAGCTGGGAAACCAGTCACACTTTTACTCCATGGGCTAACAGATTAGATGGAGCAGATCAGTAAAAGTAATAACAAAGTTGTTCAGAAAAAAAAATTAATTGTGTGATGCACTCAAAATGCAAAGATTTCAAACGTTTTCAGTGTTACCAGCATTTCTCTGCTCTTCTGCTTACCATTTAGATGTAGAAGCTGCAAGCACTCCCACTGCAAGCACTGGTACTCAATGTTATTCACATGCCTTTTATATCATCAATAAAACTTCCAGCAGGTGGCTAAAAGAAGTCTTAGAAGCATGGTCAGCAAGCGTATGAAAAGGATGCACCAATCCAGCGAAAAATCATGGAATTACCAATTACCAATACCTTGCCCTGTTAAATGTAAACATTCTGCCTGATCAATTGTCACTGCAGGGAAATTATGTGATTTGTTTCACACGTTATAAACTGTGGGTCCCACAAACACAGCAGAAAGGGACCAATGTTACTGGTAACAGAGAAGTAAACTGATACCTAAGGGAGGGGCTATGAAAAATTAAAAAAACAACTGAATAATTGTGGATACAAAGCTGCTAGCTGCTTTGCCTGCCTGCATTATTTAAGAACATACCATGAGTTTCAATCCATTATAGTTATAATAAAACATTCTCTCTACAGTTAAAAATGACACTCAGAAATATTTCTCCTGTTTTTTCTCCTTCTTCAACCATGTGACGTTGTTAATGCAGGAGAAAAATAAATTCCAGAAACCAAAGTCATGCTTTGTAGTCTATTAAAGACCAGCTGTCGGCCAGAGTTAAGGAAATGATTGTGCTGTTTGCGCCATTTCTAATTAATAATAACTAAGGATTAATAAAGCAATTTGGAAAAAGAATGTACCAGGTAAGGATTTATAGGCAGATGAAAGTAATTTTATTGTAAATAATCATGGATAAAATTAAACGGGAGCTAAGACATTTTATGGTGCAGCAAAAAATGTTTAACACATTTTTCAAGCTCTGCTTCTCTTGGAAGCGTTTTAATGGAGGTGGAGGTACTGAAAAGTCACAATTTCATCCCTGACAAATAGATAATTAGCTCAGAGACATCTGCAATGTTTAGCAGTTCTTTGCATTATTGCAAAAAGCATGAAAACTGATCTTAGATCAGGACTTTTCTCTGTCTGTTGTGTATTAAGCCCCGTAGAGGTTTCAAAGCGTGATGGGTGACTTCTAACCACACTGCTGAAATAGAAATTGTTTGGGCCTTTCAGGAACCACCCTCAGGAGCTGCCCTTAGGAACCCCTCTTGGCCTACTGCAGCAGGTTTATTAGGTCTTCTAGCAAAAAAAAATAAATACAGTTGCACAGGTCATGAACTCTTCTGCTCATAAATGAAGGAAAGAGTAATTCCTTATTTACCTCTTAAGGTAGCTCAACACTCATATGAGGAGGAAAATGTTCAGGTCTTGGGCAGCGTCCCACAGTTGCCCTCACCAGAGCACATCCCACTCCAAAGATCTTCTACGGGCTGCTGATTTTTACATCCATACTGTAAACGTGGGTCCAAACCCACTGTTTAGTCCTGGCCTGCCTGTCCGTATGGCTTACATACAGCATCAGCGCAGCTCCAGTGCCTAAAATAACCTCACCTCGTGCACATGACACAGCGGAGAGCCAGCAGCTCCTCTCTGGGGCAACTCGCAGCTGGGCCTTCACCAGCTGCTTCCAAACCACCCCAGCACAGACTGCCCTCCCACACTGCTGGGCAGACCCGGCAGGCCGTGGTGGTGGGGGGCTGCGGGGTTCCTCATGCAGGGGGAAGGCCCAGCTGACCCTGACACCAGTGTGAGCCCCCCCCCATTGCCAGCCAAAACCTCTGTTGGTTGAGGAGCACCTGGTGCCACTGTGCACACAGGTGGGAAATAGCATCTGAGGGGACTCCCAAGGGTGAAGGGAAGGCGACTGGGAAGATATGGGCCACCGCTTGCTCCAAGCCCTGGCCACGTTGCGGCTGGACCCCAGCCGCCCCAGTTGCCGGGGGAGCAGCCGGGCGGGCTGGGAGTGACCGCCCCGGTGGGGGAACACGACCCCTCGGGTGCAGAAACTGAGGGCTTCGGGGTTATGGGAGAGCAAGATTTTAATGTGACATAAATCAAGAGGCTATACTGATGGTGTGTATAATACTTTGAGCCCAGCCATGCGCACAGTCTGCGCTACAAACAGAGAGCACAGGGGTAACACCCTTAGGCCTGGCTCTTAACCTCTTCTCAATCTCACACCACAGACAGAGCCCAAATCTGTAGTCATTCGCTCCCCCATCAGAACCTAGTTTCTTCTCTCCCCCTTATGAATGGTCTCTGGCCCACCAGAACAGTTATGGAGCAGCTAAGGAGCCAGGAGTTTCTTTGTGGTCACTCAAAAACCTGCAAATTTTGTTTGCAGTAATGTGTACTGACCAGGGCCTAGCAGTGCCCTCAGGACACTGACACGTGTATTGTGGCCAGGAGTTCAGGCTGGATGAATCCCCCTGAGTATTTCGTTAGATATTGTCTTCTTTCATGGCAGATAAAGGCTTAATCATCTATTGCCCTGCTGGAACAAATTCAGACGTGTATTTGATGAGCAAAATGCAAAACCAATATAGTTTATAGAACAGAGTGCATGACATTATGGAGCTGCCTTTGCTCAAAATCTTGCTGGTCTACATCAGAGCCCTAATTGCCTTCTGGACGTATAGTCCTATACCTTTCAGAGCATCACTGGTACATAGAGCTTTTACACCAATGTCTGAATGCCCAAAAATATGTTTTACAGACATCTATGCATTTCTTTGCTGCACCTTGGAAATGGGATCATATTCTGCAGTCAGTAAAATTGCTTGGGTTTAAACCCCTCATTTCTTTTTAAAAAGAATTAAAAAAAAAAAAAGCACACAGATTCTGTTCTACTGACTGCCAAGGAGTTTTGGAACATTTAGTCCTTGGAACAGTTAGTCCTAGTTTCTTCTGAGGTTTACTTATATATTTATATATATATGCAAACACACACATATGCACAGAATAATAGAGCCTTGTAGCTGGGAGACTGCACAGTTCCAGTTTGAATAATAAAAACATAATGCCTCGGAAGGATTAGCAAAAGAGTTCAGATTGGCTTTATCAGTATCAATTCATATGTCCACTGTTTAGAAGTGGGACATAGGTATTTGTTGCTACTAGTGTCAAGTTTCTGGAATTACTTTCACCAGGAAGAGAAGCTTTGTATAATTTAAAGGTGAATTTTTACACACGTGATAAATCTCGACCATGCGCTGATAGCAAAGAGCACTGATAAATTTGCCAAGCCATAAATCTTTTTTTTTTCTTTTAACCTTGAAACTTACATTGAAGAAATAAATTTTATTTAGGTTACTCCATTTTTCAGGGGCAGTTGTAATTGTGCTACGGTGATTTTTGCATTTTTCTTTTCCCTTGATTTCCATGTTCACAAGGTAAATGCTTGTACTGTCAGCTGCTTAGGTTAATTCTTTGCAGGACAATAAGATGAGAATCAAAGCAAACAATTTCTTTCTTTGATTAGCCATATACCAAACACAGCTGTAGTTCTACCTTCTGATTATCTCCCTGCTTCAATTTCATTTGGAGGATAACTTGTGTTAATAACAGAATAGATCGCTTTGTCTAAATGCTACACACCATGGACACATTTTTGTCTTTTAGAAATGGCTGCTAATTCTTAGCATAAAATTACCCAAATATCAAATACAGGATTATAGGATAGATTGGAAGGGAATAGTGTTGTCAGTTTAAATAATACCAATATTTGTCTTAGTAAATTTATTATCCTGTACACCATCTTAAGTATATTTTAAAATGTAGGTCAAGAAAACTGTTTCTTAATCTTTATGTAGCAGTTCACAGAATCTCAGAATTGCAGAATCACAGAATGGCTGAGTTTGGAAGGGACCTTTGGAGGTCATTTTATCTAACCCCATTGCTTAAGCAGTGGTACCTAGACTGTGTCCAGATGGCTTTTGGACATCTCCAAGAATATTCAGTCTCTCAGGGCAACCTGTTCCAGTGCTCAGTCACCCTGACAGTACTTGGAGGTTAGCTTTGAATATTAACCAACTTTATTGGGTCTCTCTTCCCTCCAGGGACTTATCCCATGGGACTCTTCCAAGCAGATCCTTAAAAAGGCCAAAGTCTGCTCTCTGAATCCTAGGATTGTGATCTTGCTTTTTGCCCTATTCCCTCCTCTCATAATCCTGAACTCCATCATCTCATGGGCACTGCAGCCAAGGCTGCCTTCAACTTTTTCATTTCCAGTGAGCCATTCTTTGTTTGTGAGGATGAGATCCAGCAAAGCTCCTCTCCTCATTGCCTCCTCTATCACTTGGGTCAGGAAGTTGTCACCGATTCTCCCCAGGAACCTCCTTGATTGCTTATGCCCTTCTGTGTTGTTCCTCGAGCAGATATCAGGGTGGCTGAAGTCCCCCATGAGAACCAGGGCCTGTGAATAATTGTATCCATGGACTGCAGTAAAGCTCCACAAATTTACATCAGCCAAAGATTGGTGTGGTTTTCATACTCCTTTCACCCTAAGAATCTCATTATTTTTCTCTCAGGGTACAGAGTATTTAGGCAAATTTTGTCCAGCCCTTTGAAGAGTAAACAAAGTCAGCTGGTGATAGAATAATGACTGGTGCAGGAAAATGGAGAGGGATGGATGTGGTTTGCTCCATTAGAAAAACTCACAGGCCAAATTCCAGCTTTGGGATGATTCTCCAAGCAGAAGCAACAGGTAAAGTAGTAAGGGTCTCCCATTCAGTAGGAGCTCAGGGTCACTTCAGCTAACGACGCAGGCTAACAGAATTCAGAATTTAAAACAGAAAATATATAGGGGAGTTATCACTTTGCCATTCCTCTGTTGCCATGAGTGTGCATACTTTTACAATTCCCAGTAGATTAATTCCACATGCGTCTATTGCTGACTCTTGTGATGAGGAAATACTACACTNGCTCAGTCACCCTGACAGTACTTGGAGGTTAGCTTTGAATATTAACCAACTTTATTGGGTCTCTCTTCCCTCCAGGGACTTATCCCATGGGACTCTTCCAAGCAGATCCTTAAAAAGGCCAAAGTCTGCTCTCTGAATCCTAGGATTGTGATCTTGCTTTTTGCCCTATTCCCTCCTCTCATAATCCTGAACTCCATCATCTCATGGGCACTGCAGCCAAGGCTGCCTTCAACTTTTTCATTTCCAGTGAGCCATTCTTTGTTTGTGAGGATGAGATCCAGCAAAGCTCCTCTCCTCCTTGCCTCCTCTATCACTTGGGTCAGGAAGTTGTCACCGATTCTCTCCAGGAACTTCCTTGATTGCTTATGCCCTTCTGTGTTGTTCCTCGAGCAGATACCAGGGTGGCTGAAGTCCCCCATGAGAACCAGGGCCTGTGAATATGAGCCTACTATAGCTGTCCATAAAAGGCCTTGTCCACTTATTCTTCCTGATCAGGTGGCCTTTAGCAGACACTACAATGTGTCAACCCATATTGATCTGCTCTTTAATCCTTACCCATAATCTTTCAGTCAGTTCATCATCAATCCCAAGGCAGAGCTCCAGCTGTTCTCTCACATAAAGGCCAGCTTCCCCTCATCTTCCTGGACTGTCCCTCCTGAAAAACCTGTATCCCTCCATTGCAACACTCCAGTCATGACAGCCATCCCACTAAGCCTCCAACATCCCAATAGGATTATAACCCTACAACCGCACACAGATCTCATGGTTACTCCCTATGCTGTGTGCATTAGTGTACAGGTACTGCAGAAGGGCACCCGAGCATACTGCTTTCCCAGAGGTGGAAGGGGTGGTGGTGGAAGGGGTTTCCCCCCAAAAAGGCACTTCCTTACTTACATGGAAAGACCAGAGGCGGCCCTGCTCAAGCTCCATCTTGTTGATTTCGTTTGCATCACTCCAGGTGCTTTGCTTGTCAGCACAGTCCTTCACCCACTCACAGGCTGCTGCTAACTCACTCTTGGTTATCCCACCCTGCATATTTAGTGAAAAATATTTGTAAAAATACATAGACAGAGAGGTTAGAAATACCTGGAATTTTTGTGTGTTTGCTTGTTTTGTTATTTGTTTGTAATTTAACTAATTCTAATGCAAAGTGTACTTATCTGTATGAAGTAACTTTTAAAAGCGGTTACTATCATTATCTGAGCCTAACCTTGTTTCAGAAATCACCAAGAAAACACAAATGGTGGTAAAAGAAGCATCATTAGCCAGACACTTCTTTTACAAAACAACATCATGGACCAGATGTTTAGCTGGGCAAAGCAGGGGAACTGTTCCATTTATTTTATCTGAATAATTGTATCCATGGACTGCAATAAAGCTCCACAAATTTACACCAGCCAAAGATTGGTGTGGGTTTTGTACCCCTTTCACGCTAAGAATCTCATTATTTTTCTCTCAAGGTACAGAGTATTTAGGCAAATTTTGTCCAGCCCTTTAAAGAGTAAACAAAGTCAGCTGGTGATAGAATAATGACTGGTGCAGGAAAATGGAGAGGGATGCACGTGGTTTGCTCTGTTAGGAAAACTCACAGGCCGAATTCCAGCTTTGGGATGATTCTCCAAGCAGAAGCAACAGGTAAAGTAGTAAGGGTCTCCCATTCAGTAGGAGCTCAGGGTCACTTCAGCTAACGACACAGGCTAACAGAATTCAGAATTTAAAACAGAAAATATGTAGGGGAGTCATCACTTTGCCATTCCTCTCTTGCCATGAGCTTGCATACTTTTACAATTCCCAGTAGATTAATTCCACATGCGTCTATTGCTGACTCTTGTGATGAGGAAATACTACACTTGGAGTAAGAAAGCACACTGAGAACATTATAAAAACAGAATATTTGCTTTGCATGCTTATTTCATTCTTGTCAGAACTTTACTATCAGTAACGTGTTATATAGATATACTAGGCACTGTAGAAATGCAGCATTTCTGCAAGAATGTCACCTGAATTGCAAATGATGCCACAACAAGCTAATTGTTTTAGCAGTAGAGAAGACTTATGGACAAGGAGTAAAGGAGGAAGCCCAATACAAAACATATTTTTCTGTAAGGGAACTGGTTCATACTAATACATAGGTAAATAAGGAGCACATAATAAACTCTCGCTTCATGTGGGATTTTTAAAATGTCACTACAGTTGCTAATTGCTATGAACATGCACTTCAGTGTGCAGAAGGTACAGTACTGTTTGCTACAAGACACAAGGGAACAGGGAACAGAAATTAGGAATTTGAACCTTAACCACCTGTGCTTGAAGAAAAATATAAAATTTCATCTTTATGATCTTTCTAATCTTGCCTACATTCAAAGTATCCAACTCATTTGAGTAACAACTCTGGGCTTCATTGAATTTTTTACTTCTGTAAGATCTACCCCACATGACGAAGGGAAGTGAAATCATCTTCATAATTTGCCAAATACGTGAGGCCCTGGATAATTTTCTTTATGACTAAATATAATACAATGACATAAAGTGTGTCAATGAAGTTGTTAAAGATGAATTATTTTAAAATGTAAATAAATTTCCCCAGAGCATCCTTTTGCATCATGCTGCTATACTAGAAGTGGGTTACCAAAAAATGAATCCTTCCAGGTATTGCATGGCGTGTCTGTGGCATGCAGTACGCTTTCAAGATCAGCATTTTTCAGATAGAGCATTAGCAGTAAGGACTGTGCTAAATTTATGCTGTTGGCCCAATTTCCACAAAGGTTTATTTTACAAAAACTAGAACTCAGGTGTTACTGTTCTAAAACACTTTTATAACATTAATGTGGGTCACTGACATGATGACAGAAAACTATGATTTCATGTCAGCAGGGTTAAAATTTCAGGCTTGAATAAAATGTTTCAGTCAGAAGGGACAATACTGTCAATGAACAAAAAGCCATTTCCATTTATCTTATCTTACGGTAGAAAATACACAGTCTAAGAAAGTACTACAGGAGCACTTGCTAGCACCTTTACAACTAAAGAGGACTTTCACACCAGGGAATTTTTTAAGTATTTTACCTCTAATATGGATTCATTTCCCTTGCAATTACCTTTAAGGTGTTCTGTCATTTTGGCTGCTTCCAGTAGCTACTCCTACTAATGTATGCCCTCTGCTTCTCTTAGTCTTGCAATTACATTAAAATACATGTTTTAATGGCATCAGAGACGTTACTTGATGTACTCTGATGTCAGAATTAAGCCCTTGTTGTATAAAAAGGAGAATATAAATAAAAAGTACTTCAACAGGTTTTCCATTCTGAAATATTAAAAAAAATAGTTAATAACATAGCATATCTTTGCTAGAGATCCAAAACAGAAACCAATGAGATCTATAGGTATGAGATTTGTATCTGGTTAAATGTACAGAATTTTTAAACTTCACTCAGACAAATTACTCCCAACTAAATCTTCATATATTCACCCTCAGCACCAAAATGGATGGTGTTTTTTACTGTACTATCTTTGCCCTAGCCTGGTGAACATTTTTGCAGATGACTCCATTGCTTCCAATTAAGAGTTGATATAAAGCTCAAGTTTCTACTTTGTTACTCCTTATTTGCACTCACAGTCACATAATAAAAACAACACAGTGGAGAATGAGGTAGAAAAAAATTGCTGGTAAAAATTAGGAACACAAACCTTGAACTGTGTTTAGGTTTTCCAATTTAAATATGGATGGAAAAGTTTCCTGGAGTCCATGTCTAGCAGCTATATCTTTGTCTCCTCTCACATATGTATAGTAAGCTGCTAATTCACCTAAGACAATTTACTTAGGCGCACTTCTACCCCTAACTAGAATGTTAGCATGGGCTACTGAAAATAATAATAGCATTGCTAACCCAATCATATAAGACTTGGCTAAAAAATTGCTACGCTTAAAAAGTATAATGTGTGGACTGATTTTTTTTTTTATTCATTATCGGATTTTGAGAATTAGTACAACTTTGCTTAAATTATTTACAAATTGTAAGTTTTTCTTTGCTCTGCTTACCATGACCTGTCCCACCAGAGAAAGTGTTATTGGGGCACCTCAATACAAGAGAGATATCGAGGTGCTGGAGCGAGTGCAGAGGAGGGCAACGAAGCTGGTGAAGGGCCTAGTAAACAAATCATATGAAGAGCGGTTGAAGGAGCTGGGACTGTTTAGTTTGAGGAAGAGGAGGCTGAGGGGAGACCTCATCACTCTCTACAACTATTTGAAAGGACACTGTAGAGAGGTTGGTGCTGGTCTCTTCTCACAGGTAATTAATGACAGAACAAGAGGGAATGGCTTCAAGCTCCAACAGGGTAGATTTAGACTGAACATTCAGAAAGAATTTTTCACAGAAAGAGTGGCTGGCCATTGGAATAGGCTGCCCAGGGAGCTGGTTGAGTCACCATCCCTGGATGTGTTTAAGAGCCGTTTAGATGTGGTGTTGGGGGATATGGTGTAGGGGAGAACTTTGTAGAGTAGGGTAGATGGTTGGACTCGATGATCCCAAGGGTCTCTTCCAACCTAGACAATTCTATGATTCTATGATATACAAAGTCTGAATCCACAAAAGGCTACTAAGGCTGCTAAGGTTAGATATTCTGCATTCCCAGGTTTTGCAGGAGAGCTTGGTCCAATTTGCGTTACTGCTTTAGGAAAGAACTTAGATTTGAACCTGACCTTGCAAAAAGCTGCAGGTAATGCTAATACCAATATTAGCGGTGTTGGTGATGATGGAAGGCAGAAGTTGCTTTGTCTCCTTTTTGCAGAGAGATGACAGTAGCGGGTATGTAAGTTATCTTGGCCAAACTCAAGTCTTGTATATTCAGCCTTTCTGTGGCATTCATTACTGGGAGTAATCCACCACCCGTGAGAACAAATGTTCTAGCAGGAGGGAAAAGAAAAGCTACAAAAATATGCAAAAGACAAGTTTTCAGCAGGACAGAGTTTCTACTGGTAAATTTGTGATCCTGCCTTCACCTACACTCAGAGATATTTCTGTGGAGCTATCAGAGTATGACTGAAAGAGATTCACAATTCGGTACAAGTTCATTTTTGATACATATAGTAGGTTACAGGAAGCGCTAGGAATGTTCTATTAACAGATCTACCTGATAGTTGCCAGTGGCACCATTAAATCTCTTGTGTAAATGAAAAAGTGTGGACTTAATTGCAGCAAGCTCAGGTATTAATGGCAGTGAAGCCATTCAAGCTTGGCTTTAAGCCATGGTGATTTGGCATTCAGCTGCTGGGTAAGTACAAGCAGCCTCTTGTGTCAACTTTCCTGAAATTTCACCAGTACAGGGAAAACACAATCAAACAATGTCAAAACAGCTCATGAAAAGTTAGAACATTTCCTTGTGAAATATTCTTAATTCAGCTGTTCTTAACTTCATATTAAATAAAATGTTACAAAATTGAAAAGAATTACGTTCAAGACAAAGTTATTTTTGACTTCAGATGACCAGGTCTTTTCTGAAGGTTTCCAAAACAAAATATAGCAATATTAACAATTTGTAAAAAAATACCACTTCCAAGGTCGGTTGTATATGGTGATTTTTACTGTATTGGAGTCACACTTTAACAAATTCTTATTTTATGAAAAAAGTCTTTAGCACATCCCACAGAGCAG
Source organism: Anarhynchus alexandrinus (assembly GCA_008711295.1). Classification (NCBI taxonomy): domain Eukaryota; kingdom Metazoa; phylum Chordata; class Aves; order Charadriiformes; family Charadriidae; genus Anarhynchus; species Anarhynchus alexandrinus. The sequence continues at coordinate 1,723,723 of VUYV01000096.1, read as the reverse complement.
GTAAGAGACACGCTCCAGCTGTTCTGACAAGGTTATGTATTCATGAATTGCTGAGTCACATTCAAAGATAAACCCCAATTCCCTGAAATCTGTAACTGAAGAGCTAACATGAGATCCATAGTAAGTGAGGAAAGACCAGGCTAAACAATGAAGAGATAGACTGTAAACCTAATACCATTATATGCAGCATAAATACTCAGATATTTTAAGACAGGTAAACCATCTTTTGTATATATTATACAGTATATATCTGGAGAAGCTAAAGGGAAACAGTCTAGCTATCAGTGCTAAACAACATAAATTCTGGAGAGCTTGCACCAGCTAAACCATGGTCAGCCTGTCTGTAGCATCGCTATTTTCATTACTTACTTCACATAACATTGTCACATTTTAGATTAGCTTCATATGGCAATCCACTAATCATTTATATGCCTGATCATGTTGAAGAGTTATAGTCAAGTTATCTGTCAAAAGTGGGTAAACTGAAGACATTTGCTCCTTTGCTCTGAAAGGAAACTGAAGGAAACTGCCATGGTAATTCCATATTTCTTCTGGTAGAAATACTACTGGCAAAAAATAAGAGGGCGTTAAGTCCTGCTCTCCACAACAGAAGGAAACCATTTCTATTTTTGCAATTGTAAATTTTTCAGCAGAAACACAAAGCAGATTGTAAACTTTTGGCCATTTCTATTACTTAAAAAATCAAGATTCTGGAAAAAGCACACTTTTCAACCACTTTTCTTCTCTGCATGGATCTGCATGTGCCTTGGATCACCAGTGCCTCTTCTCTATGCCTTGGATCACCAGTGACAGATATAAGTTCTTGGGGCCTTGGCCACAGAACATGCTTTCCAATTACTTTGAACACACTCTGCATGGCACCATGGTCTCTGTCACCCCGTCACTGCTTGTGCCAGACTCAGCTGTTCTGATAGCATTTGGCAGATGGAAGAAGTGAGATGGAAGCTGTGGGAGTGCAAGGTAGGAGTCGTGTCTGACTACTCTCCCTGTGTAAGACTTCTACATCACTTGGGCACGGCAGATTTTCTCACACAAAACCTGCTTTTAGATGGGGCCACTGACCATTTCCAATGCAAAAGTAGTCTAAATAAGTTTCATGAATCTGAACAATTAAAGAATGGGCTAATCAGAGACTATTCATTTGTGACATGACCAACAAGCGGTTCAAAGCTAGCTGGTAGCAAGAAATGGATTTTTGAAGGGCTAATATTGTGTTTTGCAGAAAAGCAAACAAGCAGAGAAAGAACTCAAGAGCATATAATTACAAGTGTAATAAAGAAAAAATACAAGACTAAACAAAACTTGAGATCAGCTAGGTTTGCAAAAAACGTTGAACTAAACGTAGCACAAAAAAAAAGGTACCAGAGTGTCACAGTTCTTTATTCGATAAAACTTCCTCTGATGTACTTGAAAGCACAAATACACAGATTAGTTGCAATGTGCTCCAGTGCACATGTGCAGAACCAACACTTTTTTAAACTTTTTTCTCCCATGATTGCAAATTCGCACTGCTCAGGTCCTTCACTCATGTTTCTCCCTGTGCTGCTTTTGGCTGGCGTAGAGTTAAATTTCTTCATAGTAGCTAGTATGGGGCTATGTTTTGGATTTGTGCTGGAAACAGTGTTGATAATACAGGATGCATTAGCTATTGCTGAGCTGGGCTTACACAGAGTCAAGGCCTTTTCTGCTCCTCATACTGCCCCGAGTAGGATGGGAGTGCACAAAAAGCTGGGAGGAGACACAGCCAGGACACCCGGTCCCAACTGACCAAAGGGATATTCCATACCATGTGACGTAATGCTCAGTATATAAGCTGGGGGAAGAAAAATGAAGGGGGAGACATTCACAGTAATGGGTTTTGTCTTCCCAAGTAATGGTTATGCATGGTAGAGCCCTGCTTTCCTGGAGATGGCTGAACACATGCCTGCAGATGAGAAGTAGTGAATGAATTCCTTGTTTTGCTTTGCTTGTTTGAGCAGCTTTTGCTTTACTTATTAAACTGTCTTTATCTCAACCCCTGAGTTTTCTCACTTTTCCTCTTCTGATTCTCTCCCCTGTCCTACCGGGGGGAATGAGCAAACGGCTGCATGGTCCTAGCTGCTGGCTGGGGTTAAACCCCGATGCTCCCTTGCATCTTTCCCCTCAGAACTATGTTCCTATGTGTTTTATTCTTCACTTTTTCACATTTATTCTGCTCCACTTTATTTTCTTCCAGCATGCTCTGGTACTGCAGCCAGTTGTCATTTTAAAGACCAGACTTCCTCTCTTACCTTGCCTCTTAAAGCTTCCAAACAATCCCAATAAGGGTGGTTTCCCTAAAGGCTATGTCAAATAGTCTCCAATCTAATTAGTCCATCAGAAGCCTTGTCTTTGGGATTTTGACTGGCATGTTCTTTCAGATGTTAAGATGTTCCTCAGCAATAATCTTGCGTCAATCTTAGCATTAGTCTTCTAGGTAACATTTTTTCTTTTTCTAGTGTTTTCTTTCAACACTTCGGTATGTAAGGGTCAGCTATCCTGAGATCTGAAGGGGCACAGCATATTTATTCCGTGTACTGCTGTATAAAAGGTAGAGAATTTGTATACTTAATCCTTCAATCTTATAAATTACTTTTATTCCTTCTTTAATGTTCAAGTATTTCCATATCTCTACTTACTCTCATTTTGATACGACAATAAAAGAAAATATATTTTAAGTGTCAGCTCTCAATTTTTTCAGCAGGGTTAACCTCAAATGCTAAACCCTCACTTTTGAGAGGGCGGAAACATAAGCACTAACATAGAAGATGTTACTTCTCTTTATATGAGCACAACTCAATGTCTTCTGCCAAGTGAAGGAAAAAATTTGGTCCATTTCATTAATTTTATACTTGCTGATTGAATTCAATTGTTAGGCCTATATATGGTGGTAGATTTTCCATTTTCAGGACAAGTACGTGCAGTATGTGTGCTCTTCATTTAGTAAAATGGATCATTAACAATTGATGCAAAGTGGCATAATAGATATTACTGTTGTTTTTTTGCATCTAGTGCTGGGTTCAACTGGGGATTAAATTGCCTCATGTCCCACACATTAATAATTGCTAAGGCTGACATTTATGAGGGTAGCATGAAGGATATTTCAGGCTTTCAGATGAATGTCATTTCAGAGACTGTGGATTAGATGTTCACATGCTCATATGGCTGCTAATAATTAAAATGAACTTCAATTATTTGATGTACAGATATCAAACCTTTCCTGACAAATATTAATAAGGTATATATATAATACATTTTTAGTGTATATACGTTGTATATAATATCAGTTAGGGTAGGTTTTCAGCAATAAACAAGATATTTCTATACTCTCAAGTGCAAATTCACATTAGGCAAAAATATTATCTGCTACTTAGTTTAATATTTTTAAAAAACACAATCAATCCCAGTTTCTTCATGCAGAGGGGATACAGTTTTTCTGCTTTCATAATGGAATGGAAAGTAATGATGCATTCCAACAAAGGCATAATTCTTTCTTTTGGTGTTTATGATCAACTTCCATAAATACAGCAAAGCACTAAGCTCAGAGTATAATACATGAATCCTGTAGTAGCAGAAATGGAAGTGATTATGCCAAAGAGATATTAGCAAGTAAAAATGAATTGCCTCTAAATCTATTTCTTCATGCTGTAAGGCTGTGTGTTACAATGATCAGCTTGTGCAAAGTTTCTGCTCACATCCATAATGCTATGTACCTACCTTGCGGACTTTGAATGAAGTATTGCTCTTTCTACTAGTACCGTGGTGGACCAGAGTTTAAAATTCACTGTTTATTCCAGTTTCATTTTCCATTTTCTCTGCCCATCTAACATTGGCCGCCGCCTTGTATTCATCAAGAAACACCATTGCCTGGTGCATTTGATTTCCTTCCAGCAACTGTGGCTTAGGTACTCAGCAAAAGCAGTTTTGATTCCAGAACAGGTCAGTGTAAGTGCTTAAGGTGTAATCTTGCCTATGGATATGCTGGAATCAAAACTGGACCTCCTAAGTACTCAGTCCCAGTTCTGCATTGCAAAACTTGCAGTGAAGCTGAGCTGCCATGGTTACATTTTCCATGCTTAAACAAGCTATATTAGAGCTGCCTATGCTTCTGCTGATATTTCTTACAGACTGTGCACCTACTTGATGGCGGCTGGGCAAAAGGTTGCCCTCATTAAATAGGAATTCTCTAGCTCGTTGTAAATGATATATTTTTTTCATCACTACTTGTTCTCTTTTTCCTTCTGAAATTGTTTAACTCTGGAATTATAATATTGAAACTGTCTGAGGATACTCCATATGAAGAGTTGCACTGCGTTACTCCAGTCATTTGACCTGGAAACAAACCTCATCATTTCAATATATTCATGTAAAGCAAAACCAGGAAAAAAATTTAAATGCGGTCAGTAGATTTTATGTATATAGTGAGAAGAATATCAATCACGTCTCATGAAAGAAAGGAGGACATGTGAGATTTCAAAAGTGTGTTTACAAAAAAAGCACCCAGCTAAAATAGTAATTTCTTACCAAAAAGAAAGTTGGACAGCCAACTTAGAGACTGCTGGCAGGGGGTTGTGGTATCAGAGTTGCTCAGACAAATAAATGAACACGTTTCTGCATTCCAAGAAGCTGCAGGGAACAGAAAAGCCTGCATAAGCTATTAGAGAATTACAGTAAACATGCCTTTTGATCACAAGGGCACACATTGCTGTTGTGAGGTTAAGCACAACAGAAATAAAGTCAAGGTGTGTTTTTTAAAACTGGCCAGCTGCAGAAAAATACTATTTTTCTACTAGAACTGATGCATTGTTTTCCATGAGAGGAGTTTGTTTCTAAACAATGCTGAGGTTTTTGGTGGTTTGGGTTCCCCCCCACATACACCCCAAAAATGAACTGCTATTTTTGCTAACTAAGCCAAAAGGAAGAAATTATGAATGTACTGAGGGCTTCCTCAGTCACTCAAAGATTAATCTCAGTGGCTCTATGACCACATCCAGATTGGCACAACACACTCACTACCACATTTTCCCTGTGGCAGTTGTTCTCACAGGTGCCAAGGATGACATAAACCAGACTGTGTGTGGCACATTATGAACAGATAACACTGTCATCAGCTGTAAAGATTTCATTAAAAGTGTAGTTGCAGGTAGTGTTTTTTTACAACCCTAGTGTCTGAAGTTGTGTGAGGGTTCTAGATTTTATTTTCTTTGAGAAACAAATAATCTAAAATGCCTTTTCCACTCCTTGTGTCTACAGGGAAGAACTTCACAACCTAAAGATTAAAAGAGCATGCTATAGAGACTAACAAACAGTGTGGATTTTTATCACAATTTTTATGCATTCCTATGATTTTTTTAAAGCTTGGGATTTGGCTATGTTGTTAGTGTGTCAACACAGAAAAACCTGCAATTACTATCTGAAAGATACAAATAGGAAACAGAAGTCCAGACGGTTCAATGGACTTGTTCAAGTTTTCACAGAAAGCCTTAATCTGACCCTAAATCTGGTTCTCCTAAACCACAAACCAACTGCTTATTCATGGGACTATCTTTACAATTTGGGTAATGTTTGCTTAAAAAGAAAACTAGTAAGAATAACTGACTTTTGAAACCTTCTGGAGACAGGTATTTTAAATAAAAAATACTTACAGATACCTATGCAGTGAAATAGAGAGTCAATAATAACCTCTTGATCCCTAAGGGAAATTTAGAAAAGCTCTAGAGGAAAGCTCAGTAACATTTCCCAAGATCTTATTTGATTTTAAAATCTGAAGTGGTTATCCTCATTCATCGCAAAACTAAAACAAAGTGCTTTCCATTTTTTGAAGTTTCTCTATTGCAGAAGGCAGATATAGAAAAGAAAGAGGTCATATTAACAGAAAGTTTGATTTTTGTTGAGATTTAAAATTTCAGTGGGCTTTGCACTGCTAACATCTACATTTGAAATACGTGAGGACAGTTTGGGGAAAATCAGCGTACACACCATGGCACACAGATTTATTTTGTAATACTTCCTGTGGAAACCAAAATGAAGTGTAGCGGAAGGCAGACAATCTTGCAGAGATGATGTAAAGGTATTGAACGTCCCTGTGCTAATGAATGTTTGCTAAGCCCTCTTTTATTATCTTCTGTCTAAATATCTTCACAAGGATTTGTCTTTACTGGTTACTACTACCACTACTACTACTGTGGTTAAGGTGGTGAAAGGTATATTACATACAGCAAGTGTTGAAAGGGCTGAATTCAGGAATAAAAGTAGGTTTACATGGCACGTACTTCAGGATTTACAGCACAATTGTCTTTTCAAGAAAGGGTCACTTTGCAATACAATAGTTGTTTCATTTATCTTGTGCTGAGTTACAATAGAGAGTGGACTCAAAGTTGATTAAAAATTAAACTGCACTTTATTCAACATAACGGTAAAGCGATGCTGCATAAATTGAACTGACTTTTCCATTTCTCTCATCACAGTCTGCGCTCTGGTTTCTTTTCACATGCTGATATTCTTAAATGCCGGACATTTTCTGAGAATTTAAATGTGAAGGATTAGAAGAGCTAATTGCTCCCAGGCCTAATGGCCACTATTACATGGAGCATGACTGGAACATTCTTCTGCTCCATTTGGTTCTCTGATATTACCTTCCTGTACAGCCAGGAGGTCATCTGCTTTATTCATATGGTATAGAAATACAATTAAAGTATTTCTTATTCCATATATTTCATAGAAATATATGATAGAAATATATTTGTATTGAAATGCCTGGGGTCTCAGCATGTGAAAGTTTCCAGGGTTGAACTTCACATAAATTCATCCCTAATGCTAGCAATAATTTTATTTGTTACTCGAGAAGACTTCCATTTTTTGTCCTCAGATCAATTCTTAACATTTCAAAGTGTAATCACAGTTGCATAAGGTACAGCAAGTCATAGATAAGAAAGAATGACAATTAAGACCACTTACAGGATTAGGTAACCAGTTTAATTTCTCAGATGTAAACTTCTCAAAAGTCCAGCTGATTTTTTGTGTCCTACCCTTACATTCAGGTTCTTTGATAGTCCTATTCGTTATAGGTAAGTAAAGCACTTAGTTGGCATTCTCACCCACAACACATCCAACTCCAGAGACATCTTGTTCTATTACATCCTTCTCTTCTGGAAATGTGATTGCATTATGTTGAATATGGCTTAAGTTTTTTCCTTCTCCAAATTTTCCCAAACTATTGCTAAATATTATCATCAGATCTGCTGCCTGTACCATTTTGCTACATAAAGCAGCTTCCTGCCAGTGAGAAATTTCATAGTGTGGTATCTACATCCTACCTACAGAATCTTCTTACTAAACATAATTACCATTTCACCATTTTGAGATTTCTATTTCACATTGTTACTAGTTTTTTACATATTATATGGAATATGAAGCTGTTAATTGATACTGATTTGTTGTTAATATTTCTATATAAAAAGAAAAGATACAGTTAGGTGCTTCTATTGCTTTCCTGTGAGGGTCTATCGCTAGAAATCATGTCATGAAACACAGCAATTTCCAGATAGTGAAGGAACTACTCTAAATAGATTACATTAAAATAGCCAAAGGTCCCAGAATATTCATGGTTAGTCCTCTTTCTGCTTCCCCTTTCCCAAGGCCTTGGATTTCAGGTCAGCCGTGCAACAGTTTTTAAGGTCAAAAAACTTGTTAGCTTATTAAATGGAACCAGCTTCAAAGTGGAAAGGCCTGCAAATCACTCTTTTTCAGCATAGCCTCTGTTAAAAAATCCCTTACAAAGTCAGAACTTTATAACAGAGTGGAGGAGAAGAGAGAAAGGAAGAATTACATGTGACAGATCCCAGTATCCTCACTTAATGCATGTGGTAACACAGTTCTGAGAATCACCAGCAACCACAAGTATAGGTAAGCATAAGTATCAGAAAAGAATAAAATTAGGCTTGAATATAATTAGAGTCAGTGGGAAAATGTAGATGACAAAACAACAAGCAAAGAAAACTGTAAATCCAACAATGTGGCTCCTTACACATCCTGGAGTCTCTCACATCGACATTATTTTGTGTGATTCTCTTTCATACATTATATAGCTGCAAATCAGTTTTGAAGCCTCTCTACTTCTCATGCTCTTTGCACCAAAACTCATTTTCAATTCATTTTTCTTACTCCCCCATGCAGCTTCCCATTGTATGTACAGTGAATTCTGTTTTGGATCTACCTATCTTTGTCTTGCCTCTGGGATTCTCTTGGATGGGCTTATTCTGCACTGTGCTCAGGCTTCTCAGTCGCTTTCGCTTGTTCCTTTTACAGCTTAGCAGCCTGTGCCATTTGGAAGGATTTCTCTCATTTATTTGGAGGTATCTGCATGGGAATAAGGTGGGGCATAGATAATAATTTGTTATTAATTTTTTGTATATTTTCAAAATTTTGTATGTGGGCCATGGCTCTCACATCCATCTGCCTAATGGCTCCATTTTTATGCCAAAGGCTTCATATGACGAAGTATTTCTCTGTTTTATCCTCTTGTTTAGGATCACAGTATTCATGAAGTCTTTGGCACTTTTTACAGTGACTGTGCAGAATTTGTACTGTTCATTTCTTAGCCTTTCCACTCCTTTCCTCCTTTTGAACAGTAAGGTTTTGGTTTCTTTTCCGACGTCCCTTTTTCCCCCTTAATTTGTTCTGTATAACAGTTCAGATCTTAATTTCACCTTTTAAAACTAAGCTAAAAATCCAGCTTTTTTAGTGATCATTCTGTATGTCCCTATGACTGCTCTATACTTAATTCCCAACAGCAAGGACTGTATTTTGAATGCCTCCTCAGTAATGCTTCTGTATTCCATGACCTGGTCAAGGCCACACAGTCGCTGAACATCTGCCCCCATCAGACTGTTATTACTGGGTAAGGGCTGCCTCGTTGTATGTTCAGTCTCACAGAGGAACGTGAATTCAGAGCACCGTGGGTGCAACAGTGTGCAGACATTAGATAACACATAGCAACTCCGGCCACAGGAGGGATAGTGACATGCAATAAAGGAGGTGTTTACACCGGGGAGCTGGTATTAGGCACAAATGCTGAGGTCTGCCCAACAGGAGAGCAGGGAACAATAAAGAACGAGACAGGGCAAGGAGGCAAAAATAAGGAGCAGAAATAAGATATGAAAAAAAAAAAGAAGAAAAAAAATGGCGAAAAGGAGTCAGGAGACCTATATGAGACAAACTGTGTCATGTTTAAGTCCCCACAACAGGAGAATGGGTTTCCCTAAAACAGACTTCAGGTTGGAGCTTGTCAGTTCTGTTTATGTAATACTGATGGTTAACTAGTCTGGAAATATACTAAAGAAACTAAACTTAAAGGAATTTATTTTTGAGCTTTCCAAACCACGTTAACCTTCCCAAATTAATAAGCATGTGTTCTCATTTGAAAGCTTCCTACATTGTTCTCTGCCTAGGATAACTTAAACTACAGCACTATAAAATGGAATTTGCAAAGAGATCTGTGAATAGAAATAACAGTGGAAGGTAATGTATACTGCATGGAGTGCTGCCATCTTTTGGTTATAACAAATTAGGATTGTAACAAGAGAGCTCTGAATATGTTTAAGCAAAATGAATACAGTCTGAAAGCATAATATGTAAGCTAAGTATTATTAAATACAATTACCATTATTTCTAAAATGGCTAAATTTTCTATTAAAGACTCACTCTGAAGTGTAAGATTACTACTTAAAATAATGTGCCATTTCATTTAGCCTCTCATTTTATTTATTTTTTTAAACCTTTTGCTCTTTCAAAGATCTGGATAAGCAGAGCAATGAAGGATTTCTTCTCATCTTGTTGCAGAGGAAGTTAAAACACCATTGAAAACACATAGGAATTTACACAAGTTAATAATTTCTGCAAATCCCTCTATTAAAACCAGCAGATTGAAAGATAATATTGCAGTATCCATATCATAAGTAGGCCTAATTTTACTTAGATCATTATTTGCAATTTTTTTCAAGATTTTAAAAACAAGAATCTCTCCTTGAAATATGACATATGTTTTGTTGTTATGTTTTAGCCATCCTATACATTTCCATAATCCCATAGCAGAACAGTAGGCAGCCATTTCCAGCTCTTTTTATGGTAACCAATAGTGGTTGCATTTGTTAATAGTAATTAATAAAGAAATAACCATCCTTTTGAGGGAGATTTCCAGCAGTTTGTTTTTACCTTTTTCCTTCTGTATAAGGTTGCAAAATATTTTTCTTTCTGTGCATAATTTATTTGAATTAATCGTATACCCAAGCTCCATCCTCATCAGAGAAATGTCTGCATAAGTGACTACCATATAGTTACTTTTCCTTTATATAATTTCCCTAGATGAAAAACTGTATACTTAGAGCATTTGTTTAGCTTTAGTGGAGCTTAGAAGTGGATGGAGTTGTTTTGTTTTGAAAGAAGTGAGCCATTGGTCCTTGAGCAGAATATTCTTATTTTGATTTTTCTTTCAAATCTTTAATGTTACTTTACAGTTAAGTTTAAGTTGCTGGATGCATGTAAATGCTTGAAAATGTGACTTGAAAGGCAGGAAAGTCAATAGCCAAATTAGAGTAAAAAGCTGATTATTTTCTCTGGAGACTTTTGAATGTTCAGGTTTATAAATTTAAGATTTTATTCAATCTGAAAATGTATATATTTACCCCCAGATTTCTTAGATTTTTAACTGAAAACTGACAGCTACAAAGAAAAAAAAAAAAAAACCCAAAACAAACCAAAACAACCCCAAATCTATTACCTGCTGTAGTGGCTTTCTGTGTTGTATTCTGTGCAAAACGTGTTTACTGTGCCTAATACTGATATTTCTCACTTATTCAAAGTGTTTTATTTAGCTATTAAGAGAACCAGTGGAACATCTTCTTGGCTCAGGCTTTTTCTTCAATGCACTTTACAAGCTTCCCACTGATTTAGATTTCCTTTTCTTCTATGAGTGTGTTTTCTTGGTGAAAAGACATTGGCATTCACTCTTCCACGTTGTGTATGTTTTGTCATTTTCTGGTTCTGCTGATGCAGTGATATGTTTTCTGTCAAAGGCAGTTTACAGGCACATTACCCTGCTTGACAAGAACAGAGAGCTACAAGAATTTCCTGAGGAGAAACTTCCAGATGCAGTGTGTGAGATTTCTCATCTCCCAACTACATTAATTACATTATCTCCCTGAAACAATATTCTAAATGAAAACATTCACTGAAAGTCTTACACACAGTCCAGCTGCCTGGACTTCTCTAATGCTTCTGTCATCTATAAATAATTCACAGAAAGCCAACTGGGAGACTGCATACCCATTTTTTGCTCTTTCAATATCTGCCAGTCTTGTGTTAGAAAAGACACCGGCAGCTGTGGGGAGACAGAAGTTTGCTAATTTTAAGTCTTCAAAAAATTTCACATCCAGATCTAATAAAAAAAAAAAAGACTTTTAAAAAACAGGTATTTTGAAATAGATTTTTAAAATATTTTAGCTCTTTTTATTTTTTTTGAAGTTCACTCAGGTCATATTTCATAAGCTTTATTATAACCAAGCAGAAGAAGCTTGAGCTTTCAGAAAAAAAAGATAAGAAAAACCATGACAGCTGGAAGAAAAACATGAGAATTAACAACACTGATACAGAAAGGTTCTTAACTTGTAAGGATGGAGCAGTCTGTTAGAACAGAACAACACAATCCCTTCCATAGGCAAGAATATCATATGTATTGCTGCCCTCAACAGTTAAATAACATGGATGAAATTTGATATATACAAAACCTGAAGCTATAGCTAACAGGACTGGTTATTTTGTTTTATATGTGTTTTCTTTGCACATAAATGCTATGGGGAAAGAAATGGATTGTGTCATCACTGATAATATAATTCCAGTCAAAAGACAAGGAGGCTAAACTCAGATGTGGTGTAATTGAATTTGTACTTACACCAGTTACAGATTTGCATCATTATTTTTATTTTCATTTTGTGTCAAGTGGCAAAAATACTTTTTGACCTTGTGATCAAAGGGAAAAACACTCACAATTTCCCTTTGAAAGACAAATGGAACATGCAGCTCTCTGACTTATCTTTTTTATAGCTACATCCTACAAACTTTGATTATAATAATGGGAACTTTGACTGAAGATTATAGAATTGGACCAATCACAGACCTAATTTAGCTCCAAATTGATACAACTCCATTGAAAACAATTGGTTGCATCTATTTACACCAGAACTGATTTTGGATCAGTTCCTTTGAGAGACTGTATTTCCCTTCAGCTATTAGAATCTCGTCTCCCAAAGGCAGAGACATTATCATATTATTTGCACAAAGGAACCACATCAAATGCTGCATACATAAGGATGGGAAATTAAGTTTTAAGAGAGCTGCATGCTTCTTTCTTTAAGGACTTTGAGGAAGAAAGCATAGAAGTGTGACCTTATATTCCAGTATCTATGGGATGCTCCATGGAATGGAGAGTCCCAGATTCCAGTTTGCACATTTCTGCTCTGCTTACTGTAGTCAGCTAACATCTTTTCACAAATCCTCATTTAAAACTGCTTGAGAGGAAAAGCTGGTAGTATCTACAATGATAGCAGTACTTCAACACGTTCTTAAAATTGCTGCAGAATAAATAAATAAATAAATGTCTTGGTGACTGTTTTGGAAAAAACACAGTATTTGCTGTTACCTTCATGTCATGGGAGTAATTTTTCTGCATCTTGAAATTACGTTGCGATTTTTTCCCTCTTCTTCATTGTCTTGTTGCAGGTATTGTTTTCGCGTTTCCTGTGGAGCTGAAATGAATAAAATGCACAAAAGAGTGATGGTTAATGAGAATATGAGTGAGAATGCAGCAATAATAGGAGTAATAAAAGGTGAATTTCAGTTCAGAGGAAACATAAGTATCTCTTTGTAGTATTCCTGAGGATAGAATTGAAGAAACAAGACTCATTCTGAGGCTTGACAGGATTAACTTCCTAACAAATACCACATTTTACAAGATTGTCTCACATCCAGCACTTTTGGTGCTTGAATTGGTGATCAGTTTCTGCATATACAGCAGTATTATTACTGCTTTGGACTCTGGCATGGGCAGGTCTGACAGTAAATTTAAAGTTAAGATTTTAATTTCTTAAATTATTATAAGGCTTGCATTTAGACAAAAAATGTTGTGCATACGGCCCCCAAATACTCTTTGATGGAGCTTTATACTCTGTGGTGAACTCCCTTCAGAATATAAGGTCAGATTTGTATGTTTTCTCTCACCTGAAAGCAAGAGTTTCTACTTCAGGGGTAACATACATGTTCATCAGACATTTGAAGAATGAAGGCCTGAGATTCTTTGTCAAACATTTTTTAAGGATATTTTCAAATGCTTTCTTAGGTTTTAAAAAAGGTGGGGTTTTTTTCAAGGAAAAACCCCAGAAAAATCAATTGTGATAATCTGTTCATAAATAAGTCTGAAATTTGTAGTGTTGTATAAGAGGGATAATAATGGTACCACAAAATTTGCATCTGTATAGGTACCATAGACATGTTTCCATCATTTTTATTTAAAGCAGTTGCAGAGATTTTGGCTTGGTAATAAATTTTATTTCCATCAATTATTCTGAATGGCTAAACAAAACATGGTTTCAGTCAAAAATCCGCATAATACCTATTCAAAACCACAAGATTATAAGCAGTATTATGCCACTTCATTGACAGATTCACTTTTAAACATACGATTCTTACCATAAAATCTCTTAAACAACAAGTTTTCAGAATGGACTGTTGAACAGTTGTCAAAATGTCACAGGTTCTACATATAGTCTTGTCTTTAGGAATGTAAGTGTTGGGCTTGGGGAGGAAATAAAGATTTCTCTACTAGGACTGAAAAATTAAAGTATGAATTGTGACGTTGTTCCTTTCTCTGTCAGCTTTTATTGATCTCTTCTTTCTTCTGTTGTCTCTGTTTCAGTTAAAATTCTCCAGATCTATAATCAGTTTCTGAGAGGAGCATTTTCCATTCTTTTCAGTAAGTGCTGTGTATGTTGGCCAACTAGAACATGATGCACAGTGATCTCACACACAGAAAGAAACATACACTGAATATAGTCATAAGACGCAATTCTTGCACCATGTCCCAAAATGATGTTTCTAAAATCTTTTTTTAACACCTTTCCATCTCAGAAGGTCCCCAAAACTCACTAAGCAACTGGTTAGATTAAAAAGTTCTACGGAGAGTGTGATTCTGCTTTTGGACTTGTCTAAAATTGTTCTAGTGTGGGCATGTCGATCCTTTCAAAAACCCAAAGCTGGAAGCTGCAGAGAATGGCAGCAAAGTACTTAGAGGTTTCAAGCCCATGGAAATATTCAGGGGACACCTACCATATAGTCGGTAAGACTGAAGCCAAAATATAAGTAGTTAAGCTTTTGGTTAATATACATGAAAAAAGAGAGTAAGAATAAATAGACAGTTTTTTTATTAGCAGGCATTATCAATAGAGTTAAGAAAGACCCTGTGCTGATCAGCAGATTCATAAATTGCTCAGAAAATGGTGAACACAACAAGGGTTTGATGATGACATATAATGAACAAGCAAACAAACAAACCCCTTCTAGTGAGGACAGTGGCTGACAGTGGTGACTGTTTCATACCCTATTGCTTTCTATGTACAATTTTTCCCTATGAAATCTGAAATGTAAGTTTATTTCAGGTTAAGCCTCAGGAATTGCATCAGTCCCAGTTCTTTCCTTCAAGACTTTGAATTCTTAATGAACCTAAATACTATTGTCTCCACTATTGCAGTATTCAACTTTTTATTGAATATTATTAAAAAATCATATTAAACTTCTGTCCAAGGACTAACCTTTAGGACAACAGACATTTAATTTCTCATTCTGCTAAGAATGACCATTTATTCTTATCCTTGTTCTTTTCTGTGTGTCAACAAAATCAGAATAATTTCTCCTTTCATCTCATGTTATCAAACATAATGAATGTCTCCACGGGGTCTTTTCAGTTTTATTTTCTCTCTCTTTTCTCTCCAATTTCTAAATTAACCTTAATAATTTAATTTACTTCTTTCACTGTCTTTGCACCATCTGATTATATTTTCTACTAATTGCTATATTTTCTCCTCTTTACCAGAGATTAATATGTCCCATTTTGAGAGCATCAACCAAAGCCTCAGTCTGTATAGGAGTAACAGCGACAGGCTACATAGGTTGTATGTAGGTGACATAATACAGTGCGCTAATTACAAGCAAGAGAGAAAATTCATCTATTCTGCATCACATATATCTGTCTGAGATCTTAATGCACAAGGGTGTATCATCACCTTATTAGCTCTGCGTCCAGACTACTGCAGTAAGTGGCTTGGGCATGACACGTCACTGACAGGGACACTGATTATGGCTCCAACGAGTTGGGTCAGCAGTGCTCAGTATCTGCTCAACGTGTCAGAGCTATGTAACATGCCCATAGCTGTGGGGCTAGCCAGTTTTTCGTCCCAAGCTACTCCCAAAGTAGGGCTTATGCTGTTCATCCTTTGTACTGCATTATGTAAAGCCAAATGTGACCCATGAATTCTCTGGAAATGATCTGATGCTAGACTTTCTGTTGCCCCCTTAATATTCCAACTTAATATACCAGCACCTGCTGGCCATTTAGACATATTAGCGTGTGTTAAATTAAAAAATATTATGTGAAGTAAAAATCTTACCATGCTGTTTT
Source organism: Anarhynchus alexandrinus (assembly GCA_008711295.1). Lineage (NCBI taxonomy): Eukaryota > Metazoa > Chordata > Aves > Charadriiformes > Charadriidae > Anarhynchus > Anarhynchus alexandrinus. The sequence goes on along the minus strand of VUYV01000096.1, from coordinate 1,707,960 downwards.
TCTCTCTTTTGAAAGACATAAATAAATAAAAGTAATTTATTTAAGTCCATAGCTAAACAGAGGTTAACAAATTTTAGAGATATTAGAGATAATCGTAGAAATAGTTTAATAGTTTTCTCTCTTTAGATTCTGAAATGTTTCATGTCTTCTGAATCTCTCCCTGTGTCTCTTTTTTCTCCCTTTATCTGTTTGTTCATAATTTAGATCTAATAAAACATAGATCCAGAAAATTTATACGTGTATATCTGTATTTTTCTCCTGTAGTTCATCATCACTGACCTGTTATATAGATCAGTGCCTTTTCTTCCAGTGCCGCCTTTTCCTTTGTTTCTGACTTTGGATGTTGTGAATGGCTATGCAATTTCCTTTGCTATATTAAAACTAGCCTTTTTTTTTCCTAGCACAACCAAACAAAGGACAGTACAAGGACATAGAAACCATCATGAAATGCCTTTTATTTCACAGCTCTTTTCATCTGCTCAACAAATAACAGAAACCATGGTTAATCATTGCATACTTCTGGTTCCCTGGGCACTCATGGAGCTCTCCATATGGTCTGTTCAAAATGGAGGCACTTGCATATATCAGATCTAAATTATGCAAAGAAATATGATCATATAGTGGAACAGAGTAATAATAGGAAAGATACCTGCTCAACAAAAACAGAAACCTAGCTAATAATCACTCTACATTTCCAACTCCCAGGGTGGGAGAACATTGTACTAAATACATAAATCTCCATTCTGACATTAATTTCATAATCTTTAAAACGTATTCGCTCTTGAGCTTTAAATATTGTTCCTTCATGCAAGAAACCCAATAGCACAATGAATAATTATTTTGTTTTCTTCATTCTTCTCTTCTTTTTGTCTTTGTTTCACCTTGCTCTTGATACAACCAAGCTCTTCTAAGACCTTTTCCTTTACCATTTACTTTGCTTCCCATTCTTATTTTTATTTTCTTCATCCTTCACTATTTCACCACTTGTTTTTAATTAACATCCCCTAAGATAAGCGAGGTTTCTAAGCAAATACAGTATATGACTGTATTCTAGAGATAAAAATTTAAATAAAATTTGTCTGGGTACTGTAGGCATCCCATTGAGCAACCTGTGGAGAAGGTTACGGATACATGTCACCAGTGAGCAAAAGTGGTTTCGATTAAACTTTTTTGCTTCAGCAGGTTTTGAGATGGTACATTAGTATTATGAACCAGGGGTACTTTTAAGCATAAGTCCATTCCTAGTTGGCAGTAGTGGGCCAGGCTCTCAGCTGGTGTAAACTAGCATCAGTAAAGTGATACCAGATCACTCACTATGCAAATACACACCCGGGTAGCAGGTATTGTTAACAAGGGCAACTAACAGATGCAATAGCTGTCGCGGATTAGCCCATCAAGGTGAAAGGAAATTATTCTAAATATGTCATATCTCCTCCACCCT